>OY856409.1:1007200055-1007355055 GCA_963693085.1 Alisma plantago-aquatica
GTACACAACATTGCATACATGATTGATCCAATTGTTGAGGCATATGGAATCAAACTCATGTGTTCCCTTTCTTCACAAGAAATGGGACATTAAACTATAGAGATGCCCACTCCATGTAGCACAGACAGTTCCTCTGTTTAACTTCTCCATACTGAACCGCTTCAACACTTTATCAATATATGTGCTCTGACTTAGTCCAAGAAGCATTTTGGATCTATATCTATATATCTTTATCCCCAAGATGTAGGATGCTTCTCCCACGTCTTTCATAGAGAACACATTTTCTAGAAATGTCTTTACCTTTTGTAAAATAGGGATGTCATTCCCCATCAATAATATGTCATCTAGATATAATATGAGGAATGTCACTATGCTCCCACTAACCTTCTTGTACATACAAGGTTCATCTTCATTTTGAATAAAGCCAAACTCTTTGACTGTCTCGTCAAAATGAAGATTCCAACTCTAAGATGCTTGCTTCAATCCATAGATCGACCTTTGTAGCTTACATATATTATTTGCATCCTTTTGATTTATAAAACCCCAGGATGTGTCATGTACACATCCTCGAAAAGATTTTCGTTAAGGAATGCAGTTTTAACATCCATTTGCCAAATCTCATAGTCATGATAAGTTGCAATATTAAGAATGATCCTAATGGGTTTAACCATGACCACTGGAGAAAAGGTTTCGTCATAGTCAACACCTTGAACTTGTATGAAATCCTTTGCAACCAATATGCCATTATATGTTTGAGCTTTTTCATCTATGTTGGTCTTCTTCTTGAAGACCCATTTGTACCCTATGGGTTTTACCCCTTTGGGTGGATACACCAAAGTCCATACTTTGTTGTTTTACCCCTTCGGGTTGATGTTAATATTAAAGGTTGGCCAAGCCTCACAAACTTGAAACCCGGGTATGGGGCACAAAACCTCCATCCCAAAAATATAATAAGGGCACATAACCCAAAAACCAATGTAATTACACTAGTCTAGGCAAACATAAAGTATATTCAAATTAAACAAGATTTGTCACCACATTAATGACAATATAAGTAACCAGCACAAAAGTGGGAAAAAAGAGCATGTATCACCAAGTAAAGTTACACCATGAAATAATATATAGGATAGAGACCGAAAGAATGTCCATCACAATAAATTGATCATCAAATTAGAAACAAATAAGGCATTCCATAAGATATATGTTCTCAAAAGAAAAAAGGAATATTGTGTAGGTTGATTGTCCAGAGGACCAAGAGAAAGAAGAAAATAGTTCATTGCTCAATGTAAAAGAATAATAGATGCAAGCATACCATATTCAAAGTCCTAAAAACACTCTCCACCAATCCAGTTGTTTCCAAGATCACTTTTGCCTAATTTCAAGTTATACACATGTATTAGGGTTTGATATACATATAAGTCTATTGAAAGCCTATTCTAGAACTTTTAAGAAAACATCATATTTTTGTCACCAAACTTAGACCAAAAGATTCGTTATGTTTTTCTGATCAAGAAAACATATTTATTTATCAAATTTGAAGTTTATATGATAAAGTTACAATTTTGATGGCTTTTTATATAAATTATTTAATTCTCAAACATCCATCATAGAAAATATGGAATGCAAGCTTTGAAATTAACTTTTTTTATTAGAAAGAACACATTTTTTGATTTCAAAACATTTTTATTTATTAATTTTGGATAAGTGGATTAAAAGATATAAATTTTACAGTTTAGGCCAATCAAAAAATGGCATGTCAGCAAATACATTGTGAGAAGGGAAGAGAGAGAGGGAGAGGGGGCGGTCGCGTGACTTGGCCCAATTGCATGCGGCCAAGAACTAGTCACTGCCCAGTCAGCCGCGTTAAAGGCAAACAAAAACAAGACCAAAAGACAAGACTACCCTACATGGGAAACAAAGGAAAAGAAGAGAAATGAAGGGGCAAAATGATAAAATAACATAGGCGATTCTCCCCTCCCTAGCCCGACGCCATGGCCGAGCTTGAGTTGTCATGCCTTGTGGCAAAATTGGGCATTCTGGCATGACTCGATCAAACTCAAAACTGAGAGCGGGAAAAGAAAGGTGACAGTCCAAGTGACTTACAACCAAGAACAATCAATCAAAGGAGACGAGAAGAGGGAGCTATGCCCACTTCAAATCTTAGTGAAACTGGAGCTTTTTGATGTCCAAACACACAAGAAAAGGGGAAATTAGGATTAGAGGAGGCTTGCAAAGAGGCTAAGGTTGATCATGATAAGGTTTTACATAGGCAAGGATGAGGGAAGTAGGAAGAGGAAGGTGGCCGCCAGGCACTTCAGAGAAGGAATCGAGAATTTATCCAAATCATGACAAAATCTGACAAATAATAGCTTAAAAGATGTGCAATCTAATATAGAACTGTTGACGAAAGAAACGTGGAATTTCATTAAGAAATGAATGAGATATGGCAATTCAAAAATCACCGAAACGGGTGGCTACTGTTCAGGTCATCATGAGGTTATGGATGATCAACGGGCCATTGGATCATGATCCAACGCTAATGATCGCACGTGCATCCATGACACTAATGAAGTTGCCAAATACAAATTGGACTATAGTTCATTATTTAATTATTTAACTTTTTCTCTTTCCTTATTTGAGGATGCAAATGAACTCCAAAATTAATACAATTTTGCATCTAGGCTAATTTGAGTATGTACAATCCGAATATGTAGTTATATTTTTCTTTTGAACACTTTTCATTTATTAATTAAGCAAATCTTATTTTCTCTTTCTTCATGCATTAATGACTCTAGGATACTCCAAAATTAATGAAACTTCACCAAAAATTCATATTAAGTGAATTTGTCATTGTTGTCACATGTTGATGTCATGTATTATTTTTATTAATGATTTGAAGGTTCTACACACTTTCTCTCTCCTAAATTTACATTTTCATCAAATGTTTTCCAAATTGAGTAAAATTCATCCAAAAGCCTATTTTAGCATGTATAATACTAATTTAGCATTAATTTATTATTTGAAGACTTCTAATATTTTATTCAATACATTTAATTTATAATTAATTTTATCCTTTTAATTAATTAGAGGCATCTAGAAACTTCACAAAAATATAAAACTGGGTCTACAAGCAATATTAAGTATGGGGAATAGGATTTCACCATTGACTATTTTTTAACATATTATTAATATTTTTGGTCTTTAAATCATATTCTCTCTATTGAATAAATAAAATAAAATAAAATATTTAAGATTGTCCAAATTAGATGAAAATTCACACATAGACTAATTTTGACATGTAGATTAAAAATTTGAGGTGTTTTTTACTTTTGAATTCATTTAATAATTTCTTTAGTAATTTGGAGAAAAACTCATATTTTCCAATTCCATTTAATGCAAAGATAATTATTAATTTTCCAAAATTGTGAAACTTGTCATTCAAGTAAATTCAAACCCAAGGAAAACTAACTTGGGCTTATAGTTATCTTTTGAGTTTCCCTTTTATGAATCTTAGGCAATTTATTCACATTATCACTATTTATCAAATTAAACCATGTAATGCCACATTTTCATGTTTGTAGCTTTTCTATTTATTCCTTTTTATGTCTCTTGTTCCAAAAGGCCATAAAACGTTCTAGGTCGATTTTTTTATCATTATCCCACTCAAGTGGTTAAATTACATTTTAGACCCTTACTGAAATATCCACTAAGATATTTATGCATATAACCTTACATTGACATAATTAGTGTTCAATTATATTCCAACCATTAATATTTCCACAAATTAAACATCAAGGCCAAAAAGGATATAAGGGTTATGAGAAACCTAGACTAAGGATAAATGAAGAATATACCTAAGTTTTGGTATGTTACAGTTCATCTCCAAGGAAATAAAAATTTGGATGTAAAAAAATGACTATACATAGGAATTGAGATTTGCAAACTAAATGAAATACAAACTATATTAAGATAAGACTCAAAGTAATGGACCAGAAATAACTTCAAAGAACACAATATATCCTTAAGTATTCAATCTTGGATGGGCTCTAGAGAGGGCGACTAGAGATAAATGCACTCAAACAAAATTCCTTAGACCTTCAAGATATTTCTAAGATAATATGGCAAGTATGAACTCTGAGTGCAACTAAAACATACATAGAAATTGAGAGAGTTTGAACGAGCACAAGAAGGCAAGCTATGTAGAGTGTTTCCATTATCCAAACTAGGAGAAAGTTATTCCACTACCTAGATAGGTCAATCTCTAGGATTTTGCAACCATTGCGTACTTATATGCTATTATAAGACATACAACATATGACCCACCTTTTTTGGGGTAAGGATACCCAACTTTCCCTTTGAGGAGAAGGGAGCCAATAACCTACCAAAAGACTTACCTATCCATGACCCAGAGTTTTCAACCTATATAAGGACTTATCCACTTTGCAACGAGTCTTCCGCCTTCACTAAGGACTTACTCTTGCACAAGTCTTCCGCCTTGAAGGAGTTACTCACAATTCATGGATGTTCTGTGTAAAAACCCAATGCTTATGATAAAAAAATATAAACAAATGTTTTACAATCATTCTTTACATCTGAGTCACTGATGCTTTACATAAGTTTACATAATTATGAATAGTCATGTAATTCATGTCTCCACTTCAACAATGGACTTCTCATGTACGTCTCTTGTAGTTCTTCTTGGATAATCTACCCATGAGTTCTTAGAGGAAACAAAGACCACACATGGGCGCCAATAAGGGAAATATGGATCAACAAAGCTGGTAAAAATCAATATTTGGAAAGTAAAATAATATGAACCTATCTACCAAAGATTTTTATGACAAAATGTAAGGAATGAGCAACATTGGTAAGTATCAAAAGGAAGCAAAGGATTTTCAAATCAACGAGATTCAATATTCAATTTTTGAAACTAGTAATTCAAATTTTCAATAGATAGCACATGTCAATGTCTAGTTGTTAGGGAAATCATGTGTCACACCAAATGAAATTTCTAGTATACTGAGAGACCCTATGTTCTCTAACTTTGTGCAAAGGTGTGGAAGCGTAATTCCACAAAACTAGGGGCATTGACCTTCCCTTTTTCAATGTTTAAACATTGTGCTACTTTTTTTAGATTTAAGTGTTGGTGGCCTTTCAAAGAGGTAGGATAAGGTACATAATCAATTTTTTCCAACCAACTTATCTAGTCATGCATGCAATCAATGATAAAGAGTATTCAACTTGCAAAATTCCAAGTATTGGCTCCAATGGACAATCACAAGAGTGATATACAAATTTAGAAAAATATGTGTCACTATATGACTTGGAATAATTTTGTTGTATTATTAAATTTGCTAATGTGGCACTATAGGTGATTAGGGTTTTCTATATAGGACTATTATATCAATTTTCCAATATTCACATTTCTAGGGTTCTTAACTAGGTTAGTTATAGTCAATGTTACACATTCAACTATCTGACTTTATATGCTCTAGAACACATTATTATGTTAGTCACTAGGCTCAATTATGTTTATTGACTAATATACCCTTATTAGGATTTTACACATAACTTGCATACTCTAGTCATATACTCATATCTCAATCATGTCCCCAATTACAAGAGGTACCTAGATGAACAATAATTGAGTAACTTCATATAATGACTCACCTACATATAGTTTAAACTAACTTTACATTAATGTTAGTTTATTCATGTATATAAGAGAAATATTCTTATGTTATGTATATTTATCATATATCAATGTCTTAGAATTATAATTCACAAATTCATATTCCATTAATGGTTGTATACATATGTGTACATCTAGGATATTAGTTCCATGATAATATTGGAGTTCACATTTTGGATATGTCCAATTACTAAATAATGAAATCTTAGAATTCTTTATTTTTTGGGACAAAAACATATCTTCTATGATAGGAATATCTTTATAATATGTATTACACTTTCTAAGTATTATGTTTACTACTCTTTATGCATTCTATTAATACATATAGGTATCGCAAGGTTTAATACTCAAATTCCATATTAGTGATCTATTTCTTCCCAACACACTAGTGTGACATGATTTGTATTTAAGGATTGATCAAGCAGTCTATAATCATGTCATGGATATATTCTCATATTTTCTAAATTATTATCTCCTTATATACATTTGAATATGTTTTGATTTATGTATACATATAAACACCTATGTAATATATGGTTAGATGGTTAACCTACTAGTTACTAGTTCATTTCTTTATCTTATTAATCTGGATTACAGATATGAATAGAATGGGGAAAAAGCTAGCTTACTATGAGTGAGGGAATTTTGGTCTCCAGAGAGGGTCTTCAATCCAGTTCATGTCATCTAAATCTACAGAACCTTATCTCTGGTCAAGGCCCAAGATACAACTGGTGGTCTTGTGGATAAGGTAAGTCATGAGGGCAACAATTGTCCTCTATGGCGAGTTTGAACTATCGTTAGTGGGTACTAGAGCAGAAGAAGGTTGTGACATATAGGGCTCGAGCATAGATGGCCAAAGATGTTGGATCTATAAGACGCTTCTAAAGATAGTATCTCTCTCAAAGGCAAGGAGGGGGCTAGGTAGAGAAATCTATCACCTCTATCTTATTTGGACAAAACCAACAAAATGTGGGAAGTAGTTGTGACACGAGAGGAGATAGACACGTGATCTGGAGGTGACAATTAGGCATTGCAAGTGATGAGGGTCTTTGGTGATGATGATGATGAAGGTGGCACAGAGAATATGATTTGCAGATCTGCAGATCTGAAACCCAAGTCTATCTTTGGTGGGTTGAGGAGGCTAGAATAGGACATGATTCTTGATGTAACATATTCCTAATTAGGCACTGCTAGTGCAAGATGGTCAAAGGACCAACATGTATGTTACTGGCAAGGGGCATTGGCGACATTGATGGTCAGAGCCCTCGACTACCTATTGTTTCATGTCTGTAAGGTCAAAGTCTCCATCTATGGGTCTAATCTGTGGAGCCCTTGGGACCTTGGATTCTTATACAAAATGGGGTGTGCAAAATCTATGATGAGGAGTGTCTGATCAAGGAATAAGTTTGATATGAAAGTCAATGGCCTTTAACATGGTTAGGCCTGCTTTAACTCTTTCTCTTGGCGACCGTTGATTCTCACAATGGTGCCCTTTTCTAGGGTTATAGGGGTGACCAATCCTGCTATCAGATTAAAGGAGTTGAAGGGGAAGAGAAGGGGATGACGACGTGAGAAGGGTGTCATTAATGTGACATTGCACGTTGGTTATGTAATGATGGTTAGAGGGAGGTTGTAATGGCGACAACCATCTATTAGGGTTATGATCGACCTAGGGATGTTGCTAGTGTAGAGGGGTTAAGGTTTGTTGATAGTTTTCAAGTGATGCCATAGGATGAAGAGGGAGGAAAAAAAGCCTTGTAACGTCCAACCTCAATAGAATTACATGAAGGGGGAGCAGTGAGGGTTTGTGGGATTGGGGTGATGCGAGACCGTTACCTTATTATTAATACATTGAGTTAGTAATATAGTTAACACCAAGTTTACTTATTGATTATTCTTCTAAAGTTTGTAACACTGAAATGCCAATCGCTATAGGATTTTCACCATGGGTTACGTTTCTATTTGACTAAACTATACATGCATTTACACCTATAGCTATGTTTCTAAGATGACTAATTGAACAATTATCCTCCATAATAATGGCATTAATATCTTCTACTATACATGGTATTTCTTATTGGTTCCAATTCCATGATTTGTAAAATTAAGAGCAAGCTATGAATGAAATGTAAAATCATGATACTAGGTACAATCGATTCAAGTCCTAAACTCAATTCCAAATCAGTTCATGAAACAAAATATGAGGGTCTAATTGGTAAATGTTACTCAGGTAGGGAGAATTGACTCATTGAATACAAGAGTTTTAAGTGGAGGTTAAATAGTATTAAAGGATAGGAGAATTGATCAAAATGACTTGGAATTAAGGATCTTTTGGTAAATAACTCAAATTCACAAAAAAAGAATCATAGCTTGGCATAGATTTGGTACTCAAAGTTTAGTATGTTACATTCTGCCTTGGACTTCACCTTCACCAAGGAGAAGCTTTCACCAAGGGACTCCTTCCCTTCTTCTTCTTCTTCTTCTTCTTCTTCACCTCTCTTAGCCAAGAGAGAGAATCTTCATCTTCATCTTCATCTTCATCTCCATGGTAGAAATTAGAGACTGGTAGGTGGAGGAGGTGAGAGCCTCACACGATATAGGTGGAGGAGGTGAGAGCTCTCTTACAAATATCCTACTCACTCTAATGGATGTAGCAAGTGATTAAGATTAGGAGTGGAAGGAGGCTCTTGGAGGCACTCAACTATAATATAGGGACCTTTGTAGTACTTGGCTAACCATGGGATGAAGCCCAAGGAGTCCTATTTATAGTTGGTGATGCCTACTAGACAGTGGGAACACTTAAGGACAAATTCTAGTCTTTTGGGGTGTTGCAACAGATCTATTTTTGATATTTGTAACACTCCAATGACTAGAAACACTTTTTCTACACACTTTGTACAATACAGTCGGTCAAGTTTCCATAAAGGTAACTCAGTCGGTAGCACTATGAGACAAAGCAAATTTGAAGCATTTCTTGAGTTTATCACTGATGAAACTCATTCGATCGCTTAAATCTACTTTTCCAGTGCATGGTACCGGTCGAGTTTGTCTTGAGATAAACTCGATCAAACCTAGACATTCCCAAAATTCATCAAGGCTTCATCCAAGTTTATCAAGGGTGAAACTTGACCGAACAAACACTCTATGATGAATTTTAGAAAGTGCCATAAAAATGCTTAAATATTCAACTTAAGTGCTCCTAATTTTTTAAACTTAATTACATTTCATACAATCATGACAAGTGATTTACAACATGATTCTAGTAGAGATAAATCATATTCCACAAAAGTGCACTTGCATTAATTTTGACTCATCTTTCTCCAAGTTAGGATGTACAAGTTAGGGCATTTGGAGTGTGTCTGTACCTAATGTTAAATCACACAAGTAGAAGCATTAGACATAAATAAGTGGAATGGTTAATCATCATCGAAACAACGTTTTAGTCAATTTAGACCTTGAGTCAACATTGACCTTGAGTCAACATTAAATTCTATTTTTGTAAGTGAAGTAATGACATGAAACATAAATATAATGCTTACCAATTGATGTGGTACTAGTAAACAACAACGAGAAAGACTTAGGTACCCAAGTACAAATTTCCATTATTTGAGCTTAAAAGTGGAAAATTTTGAGAGCTAGTACTATAATGACTCATGATCGGACATGTATAGATGGAAACAATTTAGTATGCTATGTATGTCAGTTACACATGCTCACCTAGAATTTAATTACATAAAGACACTTTACTAGACCCAAAAACCTACCAATTTTCACCAGGAACCCTTCATAATGGGAAATGGATCAATATAGCAAGACACATAATTCAATATATTGTCAAATTATTCAACAGATGTTACACATGCTATGTATGAGAGTTGGCATGAAAAACTTACTATGTTATCCATATATGTCAAATGTCAAATTTTTCAGTAGAGGTATCCATTATGTAATAGATATATGTTAAAATAGGGGTAGGAAGTGAACTCATTGTAAGTTGTAAGAAGAAGAGGCACAAAATTGACAAAATTTGACCCTGATGATTGAGTGGATGCACTTCAAAGTAGACCCTATACTCTCCTCTTTTTTCTTCACCACAAGGCTCCATCCTTTGAGCACCTTATATCAACCGACATCTACAAGATCAGTTGTAAACAAAGTAAAAGAGATAGGGGGAAGAAGAGGATGAGAGCATGATAATATTCAGAGTATGTGTGGGGAGGAGAAGAGGGTGAGAGGGAGATAAAGAAGTTTTGGAGTGAGGGCATGATCAAGGTGGACGTGGAAAAATGATTTTGGTGTGGAGGAGATAGAGCACTAGGTGTCATGTGTGATTGGGTGAGAAGAGAAAGTAAGGTGTCACACATGATTGAGTAGGAGAGGGATTAGGGATAAGAGGGCGTTGGTACGAAAAACTTGAAATTTTTGGAGGTAATGGTTATTTTAGAGGGGTGAGATGGGGGATTATTATTTGTATTAGATTGGATTTTTTAGTCAATTTCTATTTTAATCATCTGAAGTTGTTTTATTTACATATTCAAATTTTGTAAGGAAAGTAAAATATAACTACATATATGGTATCATCATCATCATGATCATCATCTAAGCCTTAGTCCCAACTATGTTGGGGTCAGCTACATGGATCATTCATTTTCATTCAGCTCTATCATGGGCCATATTCTGGTTGAGATGTAGAGATTCAAAATCTCTCTTTATAATCTCATCCCATTTTAATTTAGGTCTTCCTCTTTTTCTATTTATTGTGCTAGACTCAATATCATTGCTTCGTATAGGCACATTTTTTGGTCTGCGTTGCAAATGTTCGTACAATCTGAGTCGGCCCTCATGCAACTAGTCCTTAATGCTCGCCATCCCCACTTTATTCATGATATAGTCATTTCTCAAGTGATATTTTCTTTTCTTCCGACACATCCATCTCAGCATACACATTTCAGCCACATTCATCTTATTGAGACCTTATTTCTTCACCGCCCAACATTCACTCCTTTAGATCATGGTTGTTCGTATAGCTGTTCTATAAAACTTAATTTTTAACCTGAGGGGGATCTTTCGATCACATAAAACTCCAGTTGCATTCTCCATTTCAACCATCCTGTAGTGATCCTATGACAAACGTCATTTTAGTATATCTACTCCGTTCAACTTGGCTCCATCATTCACACTATGAGATTGGCTGAATTTGCAATGCATATACTCAGTTTTGCTCTTGCTAATCATCAATCCATTTGATTCCAATGCCTTTCTTCAACATTCAACTTTATCATTCAATCCATCTTTAGTTTCATCAATCAAAATAATATCATCAACAAATAACATACACCAAGGAATATCATCCTGAACATTCTTTGTGAACTCATCCATAACAGAATGAACATATATGGGATGAGTGTGGATCCTTGGTGTACCCCAACTATGATAGGAAAAGTGGGTGTCTCTCCTCGAGGAGTCCTCACACTTTCAGTAGATCTATCATGCATTTCTTTGATCAAGTCAATGTATTGGATTGGCACACCCTTTTTCTTCAAAACCATCCACAACACTTCTCTGCAAAAGGTCCAAAAGGTCATAGATTTTGCACTTTCGATCATAGTTGGATTTTGCACACCTTTTGGACTTTCGAAAAGTGGATGGTTTTTTATCATAGTTGGTCATAGATGTACTTTTATAAAATTGACTATAGTCATGAAATTTTTATTCTGCTGTTGTACTATGGTCTTTTGTATACCATCATGCAAGTTTTGAAAGTTTTACACCTATTCCAGCATATCTTTTGAGTTTGTTTGGAATGGATATTTTATTCCTAAAAACTTAGTAGGGAGTGGATCCCATCTGGGTCCCACTCCTTACGGCATGGTATCAGAGCTCATGGTAGTTGCAATCTGACAAATTTCAAATTTGTCTCCATAATTAGAACCATTTCCCTAGATAGTTACCCTCTAGGTGATATGTTCACCCTAGAATTGATCTATGTTATTCCTGAGATGTTGAAAGGTTTATAAGAGGTATATATTAGAATCATGATGAGTAATCCCTTATGTGAAGAGGTTTTAGGTAATCTTACCCTACCATATAGGATTATGGTGATATGTATCTTTGGATGCAATAAGGTTTTACTTGAGGATGTAATCATATAATGAGAATGAGGTACCATTAGGACAAAGAGATCTTATTATGGAAATTTGTGACTTAGTTTCCACAATTGATATTGGATCCATCTTTTGTTTTATGTCAAATAGATTTCATCGCCAAAAATTACTTTCTATTATACTATTATATGTACAAAGAAAATTTTCTTGATTTATCAAATTTTTCTTGAGCTAAGTCACAATGAAGAGATATGTGAAGAAGAGAAGCCCTAGAATTAGAATAGAATCTAAATCCTAGTTTTTTCTACAAAGAGTGACTAGGGATATGTGGAATAATAAAGGGTGTAGTGGATGTACCCTTTGTACCTTATGGATTTTGGTTTGACAATATGAATCTTAGGGTTTTTAGGTTAGAGACACAAGGACCTAAAAACAACCCTAGTTGGCTATAACTTCTTAGTTAGATGCATGTACAACATAAACCCATAAAATACACATGATTAAAAGATGCAAAGTGACCGTAGTACCTTGATGATGTGTAGCTTGGCTTGTTAGGGTAAACCTTTTAGGGGGTGGAGAGTAGTTGGTTTATGATGTATAGATGATTAGATTTCGAGGACGAATTCCTCTATAAGTGGTGGAGTGTTGTAACATACTGAAACTTGGGTATATTCTTAGTTTATCCTTATTCTACATTTCTCACCCTTATATCATTTTTTCCCTTGATGTTTAATTTGTGGAAATATTATGGTTTGGAATATAATTGAACACTCATTATGCAATGTAAGGTTATATGCATAAAATATCTTAGTGGATGTTTCCATAAGGATCAAAAATGCAATTTAACCACTTAAGTGGGATAATGATAAAATAAATTCAACCTAGAATTTCTATGACCTTTTGGACTTACTAGTACCACATCAATTGGTAAGCATTATATTTATGTTTCATGTCATTAATGATAAAATTCTTACCAATTGATGTGGTACTAGCAAAATCTGCTAGTGCAAGATGGTCAAAGGACCAACATGTATGTTACTGGCAAGGGGCATTGGCGACATTTATGGTCAGAGCCCTCGACTACCTATTGTTGCATGTCTGTAAGGTCAAAGTCTCCATCTATGGGTCTAAATCAATGAACACCATATGACGATCTTTTTTGCTTTGTCTATACTTTTTCATAAGCCTTCTTATCAGAAATATAGCAATCGTTGTTGATCTTCCAGGCATGAAACCAAATTGGTTGTTTGGTATCTGCGTTATAGATCTTAGTATCTGCTCAATAATCCTCTCCCAAAGCTTCATTGTATGACTCATCAACTTGATATCTCTGTAGTTTGTGTAACTCTGAGCATCACCATTATTCTTATAGATGGAGACTATAATACTATTTCTCCACTCATCCTACATCTTCTTTGTCTTCATGATCTTGTTAAAGAACTTTGTTAACCACATAACTACTTCATTCCCCATACTCTTCCATACATCAATGGGAATATCTTATGGTACACATGCCTTTCTCATTTTAATCCTTCTCAAAGCATTCTTGACCTCAAAAGGTAAAACTCATCGTGTGTAAATGATATCTCTTGTATTCATGTCACACGATTCTCCAACATTATTTGTAGTATCTCCATTGAAAATCTTATGGAAGTAATTTCTCTACTGGTTCTTGATATCATCGTCCATCGTCCTTCACCAACACTCTTCCATCTTCATTCTTGATGAATTTTACTTGACTCAAGTCTCTTCCTTTTATTTATCTTTTACAATCCATTTTATATATATCTTTTTCCCCTTCTTTAGTGTCCAACTTATTATAAATATCATCAAAGTATCTAGAACTTACCTCATGAATGACCTTTTTAGCTTCTTTCTTTGCTTGCTTGTATCTTTGGAATGTTGCATCATCTTGAGATTTGGGCAAGCTCCTATAGATCTTCCATTTTAGTTTTATAGCCTTATGTACTTCATCATTCCAACACCAAGTCTCTTTCTATGGAGGCCCACAATGTTTGGAGCCCCCAAAACCTCTTTGGAAATTTTGTTATGCAGGAACTCTTGTTATGCCACGTAGTATTAACATTAGACTCTGAGTTTCAAGTTCCCTCCTTGATGAGTTTAAAATGAAAAGTCAATCTCTTTTCTACTGTAAGATTTCGCCACTTGATCCTGCTATCTTGGTTTCTATTATGCTTGCCTTTATTGATCTTCATGTTAATATCCAAAACCACAACCTATGCTAGTTTGTAGTTCATCATTAGGAATCACTTTACAATCCTTGCATATATTACAATCCACCCATCTTGTAAGGAGGTAATGAATTTGACTACAATTTTGCCCACTCTTGAAAGTAATATTATGATATACTTTTTTCTTTAAATGGGTGTTTGCTAAAATCATATCATATGCAACTGCAAAATCTAAAATCATCTCTCCTTCTCTGTTTCTTCTGCCATATCCAAAACCACCATGAAATCTCTCATATCAAACATTGCTACTTCCCACATGGACATTTAAATCATTTTGAATAATAATCTTCTCCTCTGTCGATATTTTATGCATCAATTCATCCTTGTCATCCCAAAAATCCTTCTTAGCATCTTCACTAAGGCCAACTTAGGAAGCATATGTCCAAAATTGCATATGTGGTATACATAAGTAATATAATTGTGACTAAATCATATTTGTTTTGTAATTCAAGTCACATGATAGATTAAGTAAATCAATTAGAGATCAGTCATATAGATAGAAATGGTAGGAACAACGTTCATGGCAATCAATGTCAAGATATATTGGATACGTATAGACTAGATCATGAGAAAGAGTTTGTAGCAATGAATCAAGAGTAATTAATGTGGGAGTTTCCACTTAGTAATATATGAAGAAAATCTTGAACCAACTCTACTTCCCTAGCCCTAGAGAGGCTAGGTTTTTCTTTTTGGCAGTAGCTAGGTTGGGGAGAGGGGGTTTCTAGCCACTACAAAGTGGCACCCCGCTCCCTCTCAACTTCTTCTTGCTCAGCATAGGCAAGGGTTTTTCTCCAGAAGGTGTGGATGCTTTATCCTCTGGCTTCTGGGCATCGATCAGTGGAGGCGTTTTGTTCTAGTATTTTGGGTCTGGATCTTGGGTGTCTCGGAGGCTTTTTGACTCTTGGGACACATTCTGGTTGCTAAGCTTGCTTGGTGGCCGGTGCGTGGTGTCTTTGGAGGCAGCGGTCTTCTTCCTTGTTATTGTTGAGCCCCACTATGTCGAGTTTCCTAGCCCCTTTCTCCTTTTCTTGTTCTTTTAGACTAGGTTGTATTTTTGTCCTATTTTGTTTCTCTCGTCGTTAATCAACATTTTTTTCTCTCCTCATAGTAGGTTCTTTTTCTCAGTTAATTTTGTTGTGTAGTTGTATGGCAGCAAATGCAGATGCAATATCCTTTTGGAACACCAGTTTGGTACAGTTACTCTACCACATATACATGCTCAAGTTGAAGGTATCCCTCATGAAGAGGTGGATTATCCAGCAAAATAGAAGAGGGGTCTATGAATCATTATTCTTATCAGATTCTGATATGAGCTTTTGTTGCGGGTTGTGTCTATTCTTGACCATTATGTGGTCTGTAAGTTTGTCTTCCTCTTCATGTAGATGTCGGATGGCTCCTCCGTAATGAAATTAGTTTGTTTATAAAAAAATAGAGTAATTAATGTGAATACTATAAATTATATGATCATGACTAAGTAAACTAGATATGAATAAGAAAATGACATGAAAGAAATAATTTCAGTAATCTAGCAAGAGAAATTAAATAAACTAAGAAACTAATCCAATGATAAGTGCATGTGACTTAATCATGAAAACAAGATATTTAGAAATCTTATAAGAGTAATAAAATGAGTTATATCAATAATAGTGATGAAGAAACTAGAAAAACAAGCAAATAGATCATGCAAGTAGTTAGAAAAATTAAGAATGCAAATTTGTTGTATATATCTTGTTAAAAGATCAACAATTTTTTTACAACTATATCTGAGGCCCTTTGTGCCTATTTATCATTCCTCAATCTCTAGAGTGTTAAGGAGGGTTTCTAGAGGAAGAATAATCATCTCTATGGATTCAAGAGAGTCAAATGGTGTGATCTTACATGTTGTCTATGGGGGGTATATATAATGATTTGAGGTGTTGGTGGTTCTTAGATGAGGTAAGAGGCTATTGGTTTATGAGAAACTTTCTTGTCTACTTTCATATTAGAAAGGGATCATACTCCTGGATTTGTAAAAAAAACGCAATCCATGGGGAGCCACATATGGCAGAACTTCTAATTCTTCCATGTGCCCCTCGTGGTAGATTAGATCAATCTACCATACATGTTTATCGAGGATGATCAATTAATTTTCCATACAAGTATATGTATGAAATGGTTTGAGAATCATTACAACTCTATCTTTAGTTCTGAGTGTGAGATTATATCCTAGGAATGGGGTTCGAAATGGAAAAGGAAAAGGGAGGAGCAAAGTGAAAACTTGAGGATCAAGTATTCCCCTTTTATAATAGATGTTGAGATGAATAATTCATCTCATTCAAGGAGTGATTAAATTTTTGAATAGGATAAGAATTGAATATTTTAATCTTGAGGAATGAAACTGGAAATTTATGAAAAGATGCTTATGAAAATATAAAATAAAATCCAAATTTACATATTGATGCAGAGTAATTAAGAAGATCCTCTATCCATGAATCTCCACTTGCAAAAGGGAAAATAGATGGAATAAATAGCCAAAAATGTGGAATATGAGATATGCCCACTATCCAAAGAGATGATTTCAACATGATTATTGATTGAGTGACCAAAACTGTGGTGTCAACATTTTGTGCCTCTGAGGATAATATTTGATGTATTAGTGAGAATTGTAGGATCAAGCACGGCCAACATTTTAGACCATGAAAAGCTGAAGGTAGACATGTCAATTAAAAATCTGATAATCATAAAACATGATTTTATATAAAGATTTTATAGTGAGGTGCATGATTTTCAAAGGTATCACTCTTTATTTAAATCAATATGATCAATTTAAAAAATTTATAAGGTCAATCACATATAACTAGATTTATTGAGTGATATGTGGTGAGTCAGTTGAATGCCTAAATGACTTAGACAAAAAACTAATTTAACATCTTCATGAGCTGGACAAAGTTAGATTATCATTTCAATGATTAGCATGAATAATTAATTATATCCTACTTTATAATCATGAGAGTAGCTTAATTCTTTGCCATAGTCAAAACTATCAAAGAGGTAGTTGGAATTGAGGTCATGATTAAGGACCGAAGGGAGGTTTTATTTAAGGTCACAAGGAATGACCAAATAAAGGTTTAGTTTAAGAACATGTTCAAGGACCCACATACCACTCAATTTATGGTAGACTGTCAAACTAGATCAAAATCTGCGGGCATCCATGGGTCGACCCGTTAAGTCAGGTTTGGGTGATGAAATTTTCCTCCCTCCTCCTTCGGGACGCCAACGGCACAGCCAAGACCAGCATCGTCTTCACCACACTGGGATGAAGTCACTTCTCCTTTGACCTCTTCTCTCTCCCTATATATGGAAACTTAAAAATGCCAACTCAGTTGGCGCTTTCACATGAAAACGCCTAAATTCTAGCACTTTTCTCTTAAAACGCCACAAACTTGGCGCTTTCACATGAAAATGCCTAAATTCTGGCGCTTTTCGCTTAAAACACCCCAAACTTGACACTTTCATTGGAAAACACCAAAACACCAACTATTTGGCACCTTTGATCATGGGTACACTAACACACCAAAATCTTGGTTCTTTCCCCAGAAAGTGGGCTATTTCGGGAATTAAGATGGTTTTGGTGCTAGTTCAGTACATATTTTTATAAAACTGTGCTATTTTGGTTTTTTGTCCACCATTTAATTAGTTCATGGGTGGCCCATACTCGTGGGTGTCCCACTTAACTAAATTAATTATATTAAAATAAATATAATGATATATAACTACTTAAAATAAGCATAATGATATACTATATCCACCTATTATTAAGGAGTTATAGTGTAAACTTGAACTTGCCCAATAAAAGCTGGTATATAAGTGAGAAAAATAGGGGGAATGAATCCACATCTACTACATTATAAAAATTTCTCTATCAAACTTTATATGAAGTTATACTATAACTATAAATTACTGTCATAGTTCATCAAACATAATCATACATTAGATAATTTTAGTCATACTAGAGAATTTTACCCCAAAATAGGTGTCAGATTGAATGGTTGTACAAAATAAACAACAACATTTAGTGTTTGATAGTGGCATGTATAATATTGGTTTTTTGTGCTATATTTTGCATAAAAAATAAGGATATATCTTTTTCATAAGCTTGATTAACAACATGTGAAACATTTTTTTAACACATAATTATATGGGCACATGCATGTCAAGTCACAACCCAATAGGCCGGGTTGAGTTTAATTTATTCTACCTACTTAGAACTACGTATTTTTGACCCGCACCCACGAGATCCAAACCCGCAATCACCCAACCCAAACCCAACCCACCCATCAACTTATAAAGTCTATTTTTAGGTCATACTTCTAGGGAGGGGTGTGAACTCGAGTAATTTCTTGGTTAACAATTAATCTAGTTTTTCTAAATGGTTAATTTGTGATTTTAACTTATAACTATTAATTTAAACTGAATAAGTTCATTTGAAATAATTATGATGAATTGATAAATGGTCATCTCTATCGATTATATTTCAACCATATAACACTTGAATATTAGTACTGATTAAAAGCATTCATTTAATGATTATAAATTTTAATATAATTGTTATATTGTATATAGTACAATTATTACAAAGTTTCACTATTGGGATATAAATGAGGAGTCTAATTGAAATCAAAGTACAACTATTCAATGTGTACATGTATGATAATTTTCTATAGATAATATGTGACCAATCAGTTGATTTAGTTATCCATTTTATTTTGAAAATGATCATCATTTATATGACTACTAAAAATAAACTAATCATTTGACATAATTGAGCAATTATCCAAATAGAATCAAGAGTAATTTAATTAAATGTTATCTATGACCAAATTATGCTCACCCCTAGATCCAAGAATATAGGGAAATTAAATTTTAGGTCATGATCTTGAGCATCCAAGAAAAGCAATGATCTCACTCAAGTCATGATATAGGACCTTGATGGAACAAAAGTTTGATGGAAATAGCTGTGGTTCCATTTAAGGTCATTATCTAGGACCCATAAGGCTATGTGGGTCAAGGTCATGTCTGAGTACATGTAGAATTTAGTAGTTTACTAGCAAAAAATCATCATAGGGATGTACATTCTAGGTGTGATCTCTAACTGGGGTGTTTATTTGCATATAACACGTCAAAGGTGGTGTCAATCTGAACATCAACAAGTGATCAAAGATGAAGATCAATGGTAGTATATATTGTCTAGTTTAGGGTCATGTTCTTATATTAAAAGGAAACAAATTTTGAGTAAGAGCTTATCTCCAAAGTATAGGGACTAAATGAGATGCCTACCTGGATGTAGGGGTGGAATGAAAGGTTTGTATATTTGGATAGGGTGCAAAAAATGTATGAGAGTTTTTTTACAAGGAAATCCTATTAGGATAGGTCTTTGATGTCGATTTTACCTAGTTGGAAAGGTTTGTCTAGATTCCTACCTAAATGTAGGACATCATCTATTGAATAATGCCTATGCAAGATAGGGCTGAAATATCAATGCATTACAACATTAGGCCGAAATATCAATGCATTATAGAATATGGCCTAATCTTGATGTGAATTTGGGGTTAGGCTGAGCCTGGAAGAGTCTATATGGGGTATGTATTGAAATGTTTAGGTCATAATTTGAGAAATGCCTATTTAGGATAGGAATTTGTCACGGAAGATGCCTATTTAGGGTAGGGATTTGTTGCTATATGCTTATCCATGATAAAGTGTAGAAGTAGATGCTCACCTACATGTTTGAATTCATTCTTGATTAGTGCCTTTTTGGTATATGGATTGAATGTTGGTGCCTTCCAAGATATGACGTCAGTCATACATAATTCTTGTACATATAGGTCTTTTTGACTCAGGGAGATTGTCAAAAAGTTCCTATTCAGTTAGATGCTTCAATTCGAGTTCCTACTTGTGTAGGTCTTCAGTTGAGAAAGTTGACATGTGAGACATTGCTTGGATGTTGGTGCTTATTTTGATAGGGATTATCTATAGAAATGTTTATTCATAATAGAGCATTGAATACTAGTGCCTCTTGAGCATAAGGATTAATTATAGAGGAGTGCTTAATAAGGATAGGACTTAAAGAATGAGAATATAACGTTAAGGAATGCCTATTAGGATAGGGCTATGGACGTAGGTTCTTATTCATGATAGAGCTTTAATAATTAGATAATGCCTATGAAGGATATGACTTTGATGAACATGATTACATGATCATGGGGACTAAAGTGGGATTCCTATCTAGATGTAGGGCTTAATTCATGATGGGTTCCTTTGTGGGATAGGTCTTAATTGTAGGTTCCTACCTGAATGTAGGTCTTTGTTAAGGTGCCTACTTGAATATAGGGCTTTGTAGATGATGCTTACCTAAACACAGGTCTTGGTCAGGGCACTATCATTGACACATATCTTAAAAAACAATGGCTACCTGATCACATGACCTTGATTGAGATGCTATTCGAGCATATAAATTCTAAAGGAATTCCTACATATATGTAGAGCACTAATAAAGATTCCCTCATGGAGTTAGGTGGAGGAGGTGCCTACCTGAGTGTGGGGTTTAAAGAACAATGCCAACTTGAGAATTTTAATTTATTTGAGATGCCTGTCTGCACTCATACATTTTAATAAAATGACTTCTTATATTTGAGGTCTTTGTAAACATGGATTACCTAAATGTAGGACCTCAAAAGGTATGCCTTATTGAGAACATGCATTCAAAGAAAATGCATTCCTAGTTTTAGGGCCTTATTCTCATAGATTTCCTATGTTGAATAAGACTTAAATTTGAGAGTATATTCAAGATAAGGCTTAAATTTAATTCCCATTTGAGTGTGGGGCTTTATTTGAGAATTTGCTATTTATGACATGGCTGTGATGAAGGTGAAAAAAAATGAATGTAGTGCTTTTTTATTCAATTCCTCTCTAAACTTAGGGCTTTGTTCTTCTATAATGCCTATACAATATAGGGTTTAGATGTGCATGCTTACCTAAGTGTAGGACTTCCTTTCAAGGTATGCCCTATCTAAGTGTAGGGCTTTTAGTGGAGGGTGTACCCTGTGTAGGGTTTAAATTAGGGTGTCAATCAGAGTGTAGGGCTTTGAATGGAGTCCTACCTAGTGTATGAACTTTCTAGCATGCCTACACGTGTGTAGGCCTGTCAAACAATGACTTCCTGAGGTGTCATAAGCTATATAGTTCTGATAGTTATGAATAAATTGTAGGTGGGAACTCATGCATGAACTTTCCTGAATATTACTCACTTGAAGGATAGTTTTATTTCATATGAAACATATAATTATTACAAAATTCATATGGTGCTTTCATGACCTATAGTACTTCTTACTATTTTGGCTGCTTGAGGGATTTAGTGTTGAACTTGGTCTTCAATTTAGAATAATAGCTTCTGATGATCGTCTTCATCTCATTATCATTGTTGGAAACTGTCTTGTTATTCTGCCTCAAAAATGTCATTTTAGAACTAAACATGTAGTGATTTGCTTCCTGAGAAGTATATAATATATTTTCCCCTATCATAGTAGCATGATAGGTTATAAAAAACCAAATGTTAATATGCTCCTTAGGCACAAAGGAGTAATGTTTTTAGGCATTAGAGGTATGGCTGTGGATAATTTTCCCCTTTCTAGGCATAAGAGTGAATGTATTTCAAATTAAATAATAGTGCCAACAATTACTTTCTACACATTCAATGGTCTCAATGAAAAAAGAAGTGATTTTCATATCTCCCCATTGCGTAGCAAGGGACCTAATGTTCAGGATATAGTAAACATTTAAAAATAGGGGGAAATGATCATGAAAAGAGCATTTGAAACTAATCTACTCTCTGGTCCCACATGTAATTGGGATAAATATTTTTTGTGCTACTCCTCTTTGAGAATAAGATGACGACAACAAAATCCAATTTAGTAACATTTATAGTCAAGGCTAAGACTCAAGTGAGGGGTGTTGTATAAATACAGGGTTCATTTAAGATCATAGTTTTATATGAAATGAATTCTAAATTAAGGCCATAAGCCATGACCAAGGGTAAGGGTTTAACAAGTGATGGTGTGGGCTAGTTTTAGGTCATAGTCCATAACCCAAATGGGCCAAATTTAAGGTCATAGTCATTGCATACTGAATTTTGGTAAGAAATTACTTACTGAACTACAATTCATAAATTGACCACTTGAAAATCTAAATTGCAGAACACTTGGTTTCAATTTAATATTTATTTGAATAATCTTGTATTATTAATAAAAATGAATTCTTGCCTATTTGTTCAAACCCATGTAGATCATGACCCACCGCAAAGTAGCTTGAAATAATCCTAAATCATTGGCATTGGAATCAAGCTAAAAAGTATAATGGATAATAAAAATTCAATTTATATTAATAATGTAATGTGACTTATCCACATGGTATAACTATGAAACTAAATATTTACAAATAAATATCCATTAATATAGACTGAAAATGCACCTATTCAAAGCAAGTCAATTGAGTCAAGCACAACTAAAAGAAGTAGAGATAGACCTAAAATAACTTGGGAAGAGCTTATAAAGAGAGATTATGAATTTTACATCTGAATCAGAGTATGACCCATAACAAGATGATTCGGAAAGAAGGATCAATGTAGCTGACCCCAACATTTTTGAGATTGAGGCTTAAATGATGATGATGATATTATAAAAATATTATTAAATTTATAGATTAACTAAGATTAATATGCACCCTACTGAAAATGATTAATTAAATAAATAACTTGGTTTTGGTTCTTTAGTTTTATGGTCTCATTAAATCTAAAGTTTAGTGGAAGGACATCATGCAAAGCTCGATCAACTTCCCTCACCCTAATGGTTGTTGCTAATCCATGTTGAGAAATTGCATGTGTTCCACTTCACTCAAACATCTTTTTCTCCCTATACCCCAACAACCTGACATTGAACCTTTATTAATAACCTAGAACCAATGCCCATTCATTATGGCAACCTGTGACGTGAAAGTCCAACAATTTTTAACCCCAACATCATTCTGCTTCACCTTGCTACAAATCCTTGTTAGCTTCATCTATACTCCATCTACCTAAAACCTAACTATGTTCACCCTATATGTACCCTATCTACCGCGAGATACCTGATTCCACTTTTAGATAAGGTGAATTTGTTCCCCATATCCCAATCCATCCTATCACAATTAAGAACCACCTTGATCTGTACTTTGATCTTGCAAACGTCCCAAGCTCTTTAGTTGGTCACAAATTGACCTAAATAAAAAAAATCTTCCACCTCCATCTCCATTCACATCGTGTTCGACAATGAGCTCCATATGCACTCTAGCGTCACCAGCACCCTACTTAATTCCTCTCCATCCAATAAGAATTCTATCCCAATAAATCATACAACTTGTCACTAGATCATAGGACAACCCCCAATCCTCACTTCCAATTCTGGAAACAAAAACTGCAAGCACCTACTTCTTTTTTATGACACCTCTTTTACAATGAACATCATCTCAAATATGATGGCCCATGGAAATCATCAAAGACCAATGTCCCAAGCCCCTACCACATTGATGTGGTTAATATTTAATTATATTGAGTATTGCACTTGAAACTGAAATTGATCTAAATAGAGTTTTGACTCTCGATGGACTTTAGCCCTTAATTTATATCTTTGGCTCCTTTAGTAGGTCACTACCCATGAGATTTCACAATGAATGAAGGATAAGTTGTCCCCCAAATGAACTAGAACTGAACATCTTTTCATTAGCACCATTCTCACATAGAGTGTGAGACAACAAGGCATCTAGTCCTTGGAATGATATGATATGAAAGTGCCAAACTAGTTGATCTTGAGACTATTGTGTACAATCCTAAAACTTGAAAATCTTGGGAATCTTTCAAGTTTCCATCTTGTGAACAATATTTTCTAGTTTCTATAATGAAATTTGATGTGATTAAACATGTAACATTTTTATTTGAATCTTGAAGTTTACATCCTTAACAGGTTAAAAAAGGCCAACAAGCATATTCATATAGTTATTATCTTGTTGCATATGATATGCTATCTCAATAATTAAGGATTACCAACACTTGGTAGCCCTTTTCTCTTTTTGGTCCATGCTTGGTGGTTCAAAGGGATGAACATGGATAGAAGGACCTACACAATTGATTCTTCTACTTCCATTCACTAAATATTAACAAGGAACATGTCAAGGTGTCCTTAGTAACCCAAGTTCTATCTTTCTTTTCTATTTTTTTTAGTCCCTTATGTGGAGAAGAATTATTTTCCTTGTGTTTATGATGAGAAGACAATCACTTATGTTTTCTTATTGGTGATACAATTGACCAATTTAGTATCAACTTTATGCATGCATGGTTGGAACTATGTTGTCACATGAAATGATATTAGAGCTATCAACAATCATCATCTACCATTACCCTGATTTAGAACTATGTTGTCACATGAAATGATAGAAGTTAAGTCTTCATCACCATTACCACATGCATGGTTGGAACTATGTTGTCACATGAAATGATATTAGAGCTATCAACAATCATCATCTACCATTACCCTGATTTAGAATTTCTCTTTGGTACCCCATATTAATCCTTAGCATTTCTTTATTTTATAGGAAAACCCCTTTTCTTGACTTTATAGTGTTTGAGAACAAAAGGCCCAAGAATAAATAAGGCTCCTACTCTAAGAGGAATCACGATACCACTCCCTCCTTACTCATTTGAAGGAACTCCTTCCCTAAGAAAGGATGATGCAATAACACAACTAGCTCAAATTCAAACCAATTTGGAGACTACCATGGAAGGCCTCAACAATAACAACACTATCCCTTGAGAAACCTTTATGGATAACTTTATAAAGATGAAACCTATTGACTTCCTATGAAAAATTAACAAAGACATTATAGAATAGGTTGAAAGATAGATCATATCCATTCAAGACATTTTGAAGGGCATCATCTGCCCCACATATCTTTGGTTGAAGTATGCAGTGTTCATCATGAAAGGCTTGACCAAAGTCTGGTGACAGACCTATCCGTATCCACCCTAAGAGTACTTCTTCTCTAAAATGTAAGGAACACCAGGAGTTCTTTTCTTACAACACATTTCACAATCTATCCTCTAATCAAGAAGGAGAAAGAGTTCAACTCTATACACCAATGTGGTAATTTAGTGGCCACCTTTTTCATCACTTCACCCTCTTGAAGTGGAATGAAGCTGATGACAAAGAGAAAATGAACACAAAAGTATTCATGCAATGACTCAAGAAGAACTTGAGTCATTTCCTTGCTCTAAAATCCCCCTTATATTTGAATACCTGGTGGCTAAGACTTAGTTCATTAAGATGCAAAAGTAGGATTCTAGATTCTCTCCACCACCACCTTTGAGAAACAACAATGATCATCAATCACTACCCCGATAACAACTATCATTGCCACAAAAATGAGAAAATGACTAGAACTCCTCCATATTATCCTTGATTTACACCAAGTACTTACCAATTATTTTCTAACTACATAAAGAAGCATTTCAAGAGATACTATCACCCAACCCCTCTCTGATTCAACTACTACAAGCCAAGTCATTGTCATTTAATTTTGTAACATTATATGCCATAAAAAAGAATACTAATTAAGTAATTAAAGGTACAATTAATATATATGCCAAAACCATAAAGAATATTTTCAATTTTAAGTCAAAAAGTTCTTTCATATCTAGAATTTTCATAAAATCCTTGCAACTGAAACCATATAGGGATTATATTCTAGGTGCAAATATAAATATTCATCATGTAATGAACACTTGTTGTAGAAGTCCTCTTATAAGCATCTCTATGTCTAGGAAATATCATCCACTAACCTCCTTCTAATTGACATGTTAATTCTGATATCATCCTAAAATGGACTTATGGCCATACACCAAGCAAACTTGTTTGGGAAGAAGAATTTTATTCAGACCCATCTCGCTAGAAAATTATTGGTGATCTTAGGACACAAAATGTACGACAAGGTCCTCATTTTAGAGATGATGGCCCTAAAACTATTAGGTTATGGATGTAGAGAATTTTTCACCATAATGGTGATAGAAAAGGAATCCATAAAGATCGAATACAAAGACACAATGAAGGAAATCTTGACTTCTTCCCAATAAACTCCCTAGAAGACCTCTTAAGAGGGAAGAAAACTTCAACGTCAATGTTTTTCCTAGGAGTGCCCTATTTCAAGGGCTCCCTATTGCATGGAACTAGCTAAACTGGAAGAGTTGAAGAAATAGTTTCAAGATATTCTGACTTGGGCCTCATCATGCCTAATGTGTCACTGTGGGATACACCCATTCTTTTCATGAAAAAGAATGATAGATCCATGTAAATGTGTATTTACTTTCACATGTTGAACCATGACATGGTAAGGAATTGATACACCCTTATAAAGCATGATGGTATATTCAATTAGTTGAAGTTGAATACAATATTCTCAAATATTGATACTTGTAGTTGATATCATGAGATGAAAGTTAAAGAAGTGGATATCCCCAAATCACCTTCTGGACCTAATACATGCACTATGAGTACTTTCCTATGCCCTTCATGTAAAAAAGTGCCCTTGCTTCTTTCATGGATCACATGAATAGAGTTTTCAAGCCTCATCTTGATTTTTTTGTCATGGCCTTCATCAATGATGTGCTTATTGATTATGAGATTATTCAACAACATCAAGAACAATGGAACATTATGTTGAACATCCTTAGAATGAACGAATCATATGTATCAAAATTTGAGTTTGGATATATAAAGTATGTTTCTAGGACATGTCATATATGTGAGGTCGCATTGATGTGTCTCTAAAAAAAGTTGACCCCATTCAACAATGGTAGCTACTTCACAATCCTTCTTAGATCAGGATCTTTCTAGGACTAGATGGTCATTATTGATAGTTTATTTAGGAATTTTCAAACCTATCTATTCCCTTGAATAAGTTGACTAGGAAAGAAGAAAAGTTTATCTAGACTCCTAGTGTGAACAAAGTTTCAAGGGATGAAAATTATCTTGAGACAACTCTTGTCGCAATCGTTCCTATCGAAGGCAAATGGTATATTGTATATAGAAATGCTTTTTTAAGAGTTAGTAATTGCATACTCATACAAGATAAGCAAGTGATCAATTATGATTCTTAGTTGTTGAAGAAGAGTGAAAGGTACTATCCTACACGACCTACAACCCGTGACAATTGTGTATGCTTTAAAATCTAAATGCACTATTTGTATGGGGAATAATATGTAGTCTCCTCCAATCAATACAAACTCAAGTACTTATTCAATAATTGTGAATCGTCCAAAATTTAGTTGGGTAGAGTATTTCAAGTATAATGAACTAACTAATACTTACCACCATAGAAAAGAAAATATAGTCATTGATGGACTAAGCACACAAGGGCCGCAATGTTTGTTGCCATGAGACTTTTCAAATTGGAGAATCGAAATACACTATCAAGGTGAAAGCCTGAGGAAATATCTAAAGTTCAAGTCAATATGGGTATTCTTCCATCACTCCTAGATGGACTTTTGATATTATTGAGGCACAAAAGTCTAATCTTGAGCTACAAGAAGTTATGAAATAAGTAGAGAAACCTAAAATGGCTATAGTAATAGGCTTGGATAGATCAACACATATTCATCAAGGGCTTTGAGTTCCTGATGTAATAACTTGAGAGAGAATTTCTTGACATAAACTCAATATATTAAGTACATCATCACATAGCAATGAACAAAATATATACTATTTGTCACATTAGTTCTAGTGGAAGAACATGAAGAATGACATTATTAAACTGCTTGACATGGAAACATGTTTAGATCATGAACCAAATACCTAAAGGTTTTCTTTATCCACTTGAAATTCCTTGTTGGAAGTGGGACAAGATGGACTTCATCACAAGATTTTTGAAGATGAAACATGGTTATACAATACTATGGATCATCATCGTCCAACTTATAAACTAATCCCACTTCTTAACCTTCAATACTACAATGAAGGTTGATGACATGGTGGAGATATACATAAACATAGATAGTTTGTATTCATAGAACCCCATAGACATAACTTTTAATAGGGATTTGAAGTTAACATTCATATTATCAAAGCATACTCATGATGAGTTGGGTACTTACTTGACTTTGAGCACCATATTTATCCATCATATTCATGAGCAATTTGGATATACAATGCATATTGTGAAAACCTTATTTTGGTAATGTGTTGTAGACTGTAACGGCTCCTGGGATAGATACTTACCCATGGATGAGTTTTCATATAATCCTTATCATGGAAACATTTAAATGTAACCATATGAAGCATTGTATGATAGACTTAATAGATAAACATTTCTTTGGGATGATGTGGGTTAAATGTTCTTTCTTAAATATAAAAGATATACATCTATTTAATATTGTAATTAAGAACAAGATATAAGCTACCTAGGATAGGTAGAATATATATGTTGATTTAAAAATAATGGAAAAAAGTTTTTTCTATTTGAGGATTCTAGTCTTTTGAAGATGAATCTCTTGATTTCTATCACTAGGTTGAACATCAAGAGCAACTTGAGTCCTTGATATGAATGACCATTTGACTTTATTAGAGAGTTGGGGAGTGTAAAATAATGATACCCTTGCCTCCTTATAAGAATATGCACTAAATATTTAATGTTTCTATCTTGAAAAAGTATTTTAAGGACCCATCTCATTTCTTTATCACTGAGACTCTAGAGATCAGGGAATACTTGGCTTATAAGGAGTACCTAAGTAGTCTTCTTTCCATCTATTGACATAATTGAAGAACAAGGAGACCCACTTGGTGAATGTGCTTCAGAACTACTACGACCTTGAGGAGGTAGCCTGAGAGTTGCAATATGCAGTGATGAAGACTTAACTTCTATCATTCACATAGTCATGGATTTCAAAATGAAAAACCTTGTTAGAGGAGGTTACTAAACTTTGGTGTACTTAATTACTTATTAAGCTATAGTTATTAGATTCACCACTTGAAAATACCATTTGCATATTTCCTAGTTCATCTTTGAAGATTATACATATACTCTTGTATGTTGTGAAAACAACTAAACATTGCATATATGGTCAAACCTGTATAGATCAGGACCACTTCTAAGTAGTAAGTCTAAATCATTGGTGTTGAGATAATTAAAATGTATTTTGTAGATATAAATTCAATTTGAAGAATTAGTAGAGGAAAAAAATGAATTATTGGGACGACAAAACTTAGGTATTATAGTTTTCAAAATTGTAATCCTTCATTATTTAATTGTCATTATATCTTAATTACTAATATAATTATTATACATGTTTAATTCATTTATCACGTCACCTGGGTTCAAACTCATGACCTCTTGGTCTTACATCATCACTTTTTACCAATAGGGTGCCACTTCATTGGCTATACATGTTTAATTAAATCAATAATTGGATTTTTGGTAATTAATATGATGGTCCCATTTATTCTGAATTGTTGGTTTTGTGGGAGGACTAAACATAGAGTTTAGTTATCTTACTTGACCTTGGTGGTTGCTGGTAATCTATGAAAAGCCTTATCTCACATTTCACTTCACTAAAACATCTATTTGTTGGACATTTAGCTTTGGTACCACTTCCTATACCCCAACAACCACACCTCGAACCATGCCAATCACCTATAACTAATGGCCAATTATTCTAGAGAACTTAAATTTTTGGCAAGCTCAATCTAAGCATGGTCATACCTTTCCTTGACACCCAACCCCATTAGCTTTGTCTAGAATCCAAAAATATAAACCTAACTCTTTTACCCCTATATAGAGCCTACCTACCTCAATGAACTTAACTACACCTACAACTACAAATACATTGATCCCTTCAAAAAATCCTTTTCCAATGGAATTAAACTCCACCTTGATCTTTCCCTTGATTGTGTGGACCACCCAAGCTCTTTGGTTGGTCACAAGTTGACCCAAGCCTTAATAACGAATATGAGATTCATCTCCATCCGCAATGTATCCTCTAGCAAGTGTCAGTTGCCTTATAGACTTGCCACCATCCTCACTCAAGTGGTCTTCACCCCAAAAATGTTTCTCATCCATGAAATCCCACTACCTAGGAGATTGTGAGTAAATACCTGATCCTCATTGCCAATTTTCATAACAACATCTATTGGGACCAACTTTTTCTTGACGAGGCCTCGACTGGAACCACTGTCACCATCAAGCATAGTGGCCTCTGGTGTTCCTAAATGACCACTTCCCTCACCTATTCTACTTCATCACCTTGAGACAAACACTCTCCAGATAACTCCCTTGCTTTGGATAGGGTCAATCCTCCTCCTCCTCCTATTTGAATTTTCCAATTTTAATAAAAAATAATATTATTTATAATTATAAAATTATATAGAATTCAAAATATAGTTAATCAATAACTTAGGAGTTCGATCTAATTGAACCTAGGTGATCAAAATTTCAAATTTTGGATTTACATAAATGCTAATAGTTAATTTAAATTTCCATTAAAGTAGGGAATTCAATAACTAATTTTAACTTGATGAAGAATTAGGAAATTCTCAATGATTATAAATAATATGCTAATTTATATTAAAATAAGTTTAATCACTAAAGTATGATTCCCTAAAGTTATAACAAAATTTAGCATTTTGGAGAACAGTTGGTTGAAGAAAGAAGAGTTCTGAAGGTTGTGTCCATTAGACCAATCAATAAATCCTCAACAAACTTTAGAATTTGATTTATATGATATTAATATATAAATAGGTACCTCAGTGAAGATACCATGCAATGTGAAATTCAAGAAATCCATTCATCAATTGTATAATCAAGCAATGCACAATACATCAATATTATCTTATTGATAGACACAATAATGATGGGGATATGTCTGCAATACCTCCATGAGTCTCTTGGTGACATTGCCACATACTGGGATGGTCAGCAACCTCGACCTTCACTCCACCATGTGAACATAGACCAATAAAGAAGATGATGAGTTGTTTGTAGTCTATTGGGGTCATTTGGATATTGTCGAGGGTTGTGTGGGGGTCTTTGAGTCTTGTAGGAGCTCATGAAAGCCTTTTATATGAGATTGGGTGAGAGAAGAATCATGCATGCTCTGATCTAAAGATTTGGGTAATTTAGGTTTTGGGTGTTATCTCGTTCCTCCTCAAATGTAATATTTCTAAGGATATCTAGATTGGAGGTCAGCAAATCCACCAAACTTAGTTTCATGGAAAATGATGGATAGGGGAAGAAGACAGAGGAGGGGAAGACTTAACTACTATATGAATTTGGCCATGAGGTTGAAGGAACTTTCTGGACGTATGATCACAAATCCATGGCTGAGATTTGTGTTTATATCACATGTAGCATCCCAAGGTTTTGGATCTTCTGAACCTTGGCATGACATTGATGCATTATCATATAAGTGTCCCCACTTTACTAGAACTATCCCAAATTTCTAAAAATCATATAGGTCTCTAAGATTATCTAATTAATCCCAAATTTTAAGAAAAACTTTCAATAGTCCTTATATCATATTTTACCAAGTTTGGGTGCAAAAGGAGAAAGATAGACATCTATTTCTTGCAGGACAAGTATTTACTTAATTTAGTTACCTAGGTCCTAAATATTCATATTATCCATTCACATCTTGGATTATCTTTATTTACCCATTATATCGTGTGGGTCAAGAATTAGGTCAAGTTAAAGTTTTGTATAAATGTACTGCTAAACTTCTAAGTAAAGATCAATCCAGATAAGAAACAAATACAAACATGTCTTCCAAATTTTAGGTGGCCTAGAAAAATATTCTAAACCATTGTGATCTCTATTTTAAAATTTTCAGAAAAGATATCAATGTGATATTGTCGTCTAGTCAAACAAACTAAAGCCCATTCGTTTTTGGATTCCTCCTTCTATTCTAATTATCTCCCTTCTTGGACTTTGTTGTTGCAGGGGCAGCACAACCACCTGGCAGTAGGGGCAGTAGCTGCAACAATAGTGCCACCACCAACGGAGGGTACAAAAGCAAGCTTCTCCCTTTCAAAGGATATGAGCTTGGTGATGTCCTTGACCTTGACCTCAGACAACAAAATTTCAATCATGTCAACATCAACCTCAAGACCAACTAGTCCAAGGATCTTCTTCAAGTCAATAGCCGGTGGGCTGGTGTTAGGGCTCCCGATCAAGTTATACTTGATACCCAAATATGTGAAATCTAAGAATTAGGTCAAGTTAGGATTGAGACTCCCATCTTTTTAGGTTACTACTAAAGCCTTTTGTATTAAGGGATGTTTGGAAGCTCTAATTGGGAACAATCTTTAGGTGCGATATTGCAAAGACAAATAGAAGAGTTTTTATATCAATCACAATGGTAAAAATCATGTTGTCATGAAGAGGGGCACTTTTGCATCACCTAATTGGAAGAAAATCTAGAAATGCTTCCCCAAAGTAATATCCAAGATACATTGGACCCTGGGTAGAGGTTCTCTATCTTTTTGGCATTATAAATAGTGGGAGTTGGTTTTGAGTCGGTTTGCTATGAACCAAGTTGAGGTATAACTTGACTTTTAGGTGGGTGATTTTTTGAATGAGAAGGAATGTTGGCACCATGAAACTTTAGCAAATCTCATGACGAACCAAGGGGTTTAGATGATAAAGGATTTTTACTCTATTGCATCCAATGTGGAGGATTGGCCCTCCTGGAAACCAATGAGGAATAGTTTTGTTTCTCTAGGATCGACAATGATGATCATTGCAAGTGTTGGTCACCTTATGATAATGCCTAGGTCATGATTCTATGATTCGGGAGCTACACCTAAGGCTAAGTGCTTAGTATGGAGAATGTTGAAAAGCACTATTTTGACCGATGAAAATATTATGAGATACCACATACAAATGTCTTCCACCTGCCGTTGTTATGAGAGACTGATGTATGAATTTGTGGAGCATCTTTTTATCCATAGTGATGCGACAACGATCCTGTGGGGGTATTTTTCCAAGGTATTAATTGATGATGACTCGCTCAATGGTAGATTATCTTAATTCTTTCTAATATGTGATAATATGCACTACAAGTCTATTTTGAGAGGTTGGTTATTAACATGCATGGTGTCTTTCATTATCTAGAAGATATGGAAGTATAGATGTGAATAGATATTTGAGGGGGTCGAATGATCTCCGAGGCTATCTGGGATTATGTTGTTTTTGTTGTCACTTGCAGTTTATCCAATAAGGTTTTCAAGAAAACTGATACCCCATATTTCTATATTAGACTGATTAGTTTTGGCATCTTGCCCCAACTACAAAAATCAAGAGGATCAAGCTTCAAAAGTGGACATAGACAAATATGACTAACCTTTATCTAAACCTTTCTATAGGATTTGTTGCATCCTGATGGTGCCATGCACCACTGGGTGGTGCTATGTATTAGAAACTCTAATGGATATATTAGGCTTGCTTTTCAATTCTGGGTAAATGGTAAATACTATTTTGAAGCTTATATTGAGGTTTTCTGTTATTTCTCTAAAACTTGCAAGTGTTCAAAATATCAACCTATCTATCATGGGTCTGGATGATAAAAACATTGTAGATTGTATCATGCGATCAAATGATTTCTCATGGAGGATGATTCCATGGAGTATGGACTATCATTGAAGATCATACCATCATTGAAATCTTTTGTCACAAAGTTATAAACTAGGTGCTTAGGGAGCTTGGTTATTGGGGAATTGAGGATAGAGATGATTTTGTGTCTAGTGAACCTAGTCTAATACCTATGAGAGTAAGAGGCTTTTCTATCCTGTACAGGAGAAATATTCCTTATGTAGTGACTGAGTGGATGCATACATAAATGATTCATTAATTGTATACCATTTTCTAGAGATTGGTATAGGTGGTTTTTCTTTGGGCATTGGAGGGAGGCTTAGCAAAAATTTATAAGAGGCACATGTGAATCATTTTTATTAGGTGTGCCTACATGAGGAGGGTAGGATGAATAAAAATGTCCTCTTGGCTTAATTTTAAAAAAAGACCAGATAATTACTCAATTAATTATATAGGTCACTTATGTATCTAGAAACTTCTTAGTATCTTTCTTATTATCTCAAAATAAGTTTACTAATAAAATTTCAAGATTATCGGCATTATGGTCATAAAAAAAATTCCATTTTTAATATGTATCCCATGTACCCATATGGAAATTCTAGTTTTCCCCAAATGGGCTTAAATTGGGTTCTAGGTGCCCTGGCCCATACTCTGCCTCCTGAAGGGTCCACAATCCTTGTTATTTTCTTTATTATAAAAGTAGAGATTTATATGACATACTATCTCAAAGAAGCCTCATATTAATACCTTTGCTCAATATTACATTATTTACTTAAATTGAAGACTTCACTCTAAGTCTAGTACATGAATTAATCATCCCAACTCAATGAGAATCATACTATTGATTTCACCGTTTTAGTATTTCTCTTATTGTCTTACATGGATCTCATTGAATTACTAGTCAATTGATAACCATATATTCTAAATTTACTAAATTTGAGGACTTACATTCACCCCACCTTAAAAAGAAAATTTATCCCCAAATTCAAACCTAATCAGGTTGAGGTGTATGATAAACCTCAAACATTAGGACTCACAACCTTTATTGGTTAGGTTTCATCTATATTATTATTATTAATAACTTCCATTATGGTGAAAGTTATCTTTGTGATGAGATTGGAACCCAAATGCACTCAAAGGGTGGTTCCATATCCTAGTTCATTGCATTACATTATCACTTGGTGATCACATTTTCACCTAGCTCTTAATCCTACTAATCATTGTTCATATATTATTGTGTAAGGGTGAACTAACACCTCTATACCCTAGATTATGTCACTAATTTCAACATAGGATACTCAACTTCACATGTCAATTTTATGTATCACATGTGTCTACCCAATCTTTCACGCTCATTATAAGATGAAATAAACATTTGGGTACAACCTAAATAAAAAGTTCATCCCATTCTATGTATACAAGTGGTGTACCCACAAATTATCTTTCAATTAAAATTTTTGGTTCAATCATCCTCAACAATGAATCCAAACCATGAATAAATATTAATTCCACAAATTTCCTTAAATTTTATGAACTCAAGGGACATGCTTTTATTGACTCTTGATTTTGTGCACAACTTCATAAGATTCTATTTCAAATAGTATCACATAACTTCTTGTATTACTTATGTTTACATTTCATATTGTACATAGCCTTAGCCATTCCTTTTAGGTCTCTAGGGGTATAGGTACCTTTGGAGTGATATCCTATTGACCCATGGGTCTTATATACATGTAGTGCTTTTCAAATTGACCTCTTGGGCCTCATGTACTCCTGGAGTTAGGCATTCTCCGGACCCCATGGACATGGATGGCATTCTCATGACCTCACATGTCCTATGTACTTAGGGCACAATCACCACGATCATCCTTGGGTATTATGTGCCTTTAAGCATCCATATTTAACCCTAGGGTTGACATGGGTATGTACCCTACGTAGGGTTTATTGAGATGTTATAATTTGGTTTCTCTTATTTGTTACACCTTGTTCTAGGATAAGGGTCTTCAATATCATTATATTTCTATATCACATGACTCATCATGTCCAAGGAGAGTCTATAACTTACATTCCTTTCATATATTTTATTTCAATGTGTTAATTTGCATTACACACTTTGACATTCCTCTTAACTAAAGTCTTCATTCTTCTATATGTTTATGCATCTAGGGCATTAAGACAAATTGACACCATTCTTTTTGAAACTTGATGGAAGTAGCCCTTACATGCCTTAGTCTCACCATTATTACATTTCATCAATGTATTTCACTTTCCATTTCCTATTTACCATGGTATATTTGTAACCAAGGTTTTCACATCTAATATATGTTAGAGTTACCCATTTATTAAGGACAACTTATTTTGATTAAATTGGGATAAGGGTCCCATGAATTGTGACCATGCCATCCTATCATATCACATTCCCTTAGGTTTAGGTCCTTTTAAGGAGGTCCAAGTCTACCTCAAATCTTAGAATAAGGTTTGTTAACTCACCCTTCTAGGGAAGGTCCAAACCTAGGTGGCTTCCTTTCCTTTTAGGATGAGGTTAGGCTTTATAGCCACAACTTGACCCACACTGGTCTTTTCACATTTTCAGTTGATCCAACCCCTTTCGCTACACCACTCTTAAAATTGAGTTGAGTGTCTTACATTTATTCTTATCTAACCACTTGTTACCTATGCTTTTATATATATATATATATATATATATATATATATATATATATATATTAGAAACCATTACTTGTAGCATACATGCATTACTTAACATACTTTTTTTGGTCACCCTTACTACACGTACATGCATGGGAAGATAGGGAATCTAATTTGTGGTACCTAGACTAGATTACCAAACCTTATTTGTATCTTCCTTTCATTTATCCCTACTTAGAGTTTGTTTGATGTAGGGTTATTATTCCACCCGCCCTACTCCCATTACCTAGGATTAGGGCTTAGACTAGTTACTAAATGTAGTGACTCCTACTTTTGAGTATCTCCCAATTAAGGTAGACCATGAAGTTGAGAGTCGATGCCTAAATTTTAGGATCCATATTTAACAAATAACAAATAAAAATGAAAATTTTCCATTTATTGAACTTGAATTGGATACAAATGTTTAAAAAATACTCCTTAAAGGATTCACATGATTTTTTGAAGGAAAATAACATATACATGAGAATAAGTACTAGGGTATCTAACTAACTAATTGTGACTTAGCTTGTTTCTCTTTGATGCATCCATATGGTTTTTAATATCTTCCATTGTTGTATATGTCCATTACCTAAAACACTTTAAACAAATGCATGATTCAATGCATTGCTTTAATGTGTATGTGGGTGCATACAAAGTTGTGCATATATAATGGCAACACATATTGTTTAGCAATCAAATATATGAACTGGAATATTAAGTTAGTTAAACTAACCCATGTTTGCCATACCACCTTGGGTGTAATCACCTTTCTCTATCCATCATTGGACTTAGGTAAACTACCCCTTAGTAGTTTAACCCTGGATCCATAATATCATAGTTCTAATTATATGATACACATATTGATATTTATTGATTGATATTTGTTAAATCTAGATCCTGGAAATTTAGGTATCGACTCTTGAATTTATGGGTTCACCTTAATTGGGATAGCCAAAAGTGGAGGGATAAGATATATGTACCCATTTATATATTCTAGAATACACATTGGAGATTCATTTTAGAGCTTAGAGTCTTGATTTTAGTGGAATCTTCATTTGGCAAATACAATTTTGATTAAAAAAATATCAATGCAAATGCATTGGGTATGCTATGAGAAACATGTAACCGCAGTTTAAGAGTAATATAAAAGTTGCTTGTCTAGAAACATCATAGTTAGCAAGAAGAAGAAACAAGGTGAAAACACTCAATGACCTTGTTTTTTAAAAGCATGTTTTAGGTTCATTTATCCATTATATTAGCCATAGGACTTTTGACTAACTTCCCATTAGAAGAGTCTATAAGGGTGCTTACAGAGCTAACCCTATTCTTAAGGGACCTCAAGTCCATTGCCAAGAGATAACCCTTGTATCATAATGGTCCGCCTTATCTTTACATCTCAAGTAAGATGCTTAACCTGGTATCCTTACCCTAAAACATCAAGCAGGTGCACCATGATATATAATGGATTTCTCTAAATTATGTAAAAAAAATTCAACATACTATAATCAAACAAGTATTTATTTAGCCAAGCATTCATAGGAGCATATAATCAAACAAGCCAATATCATAGTAGGGTCAAGAGATTAAGTGTACCTTGCGAGTAGAGAGCAAGTTATGATAAGATATCTAGATATGGTCCATCCCAAGCAGACCTAAGATAAAAAGGCACAATAGTGGGTCTTAGATCAATAGAGTTTATTTAAGATAAACATGTATCATGTCATGTGAATAGTCTCCTAAACCTAAGTATCATATATTTCAATTATGGTCTCTTCTTGTCAAACATGCATGCATTGGTTTAACATAACACAAGTCTCAATGTTCAACCTTAGGTCTAGGTGAACCATCCACATTATGAGTAAGGCAAGATATATATAAGGTCTGATTTAGATTTATGGAAAGCATGAGTTTTGTATTATTGTCAAGGTTCAATCAAGTAAGATCACAATTAGTCATATAAGACCCACTTTAAGAAATAGGGTCATATTTCCAAGTCATGGAAGTACTAAGTAGATCGAGATAGGATGTAGAGCTATAGTGTGCTAAATCTACTGATTGGAAGTCTTAAGATACATGTGAAACATTAGAGCATGTTCTTAGCAAGGTCAGGTTTCAAACACGCAACATATGCATTTAGATCACACAAGGTATTACATGTTGTCAAAAGAGTACATAGTATGCTGCATGGAAATTAGTGAGACAAGTCATTTGGGTGTCCGATTTGAGGGTTAACATAGAGGTTTCGGCATATGGAACCACTATTGCATAAGAATTTGAGGTTTTATCATATAGGTATATAAACATTACATTTTAGACATAACAAGGCACTCAAGTATATCTTTTAGTCACATGAGTTATTACAGGCAAACACGGTAAAAGGCCTTATTCATACTTAGCACATATCAATAGAAAAACTACTAGTTTCAAGGCGGGATAGTAATAAGATAGTGATTTAGGTTAACGTTTCCTTCTTGATCATGTTACATCACTCATATACATAAAGAGGGCATTCTAGGTCAAGGAGTAAACATAAGTACATCAAAGTGATTTATTTTGTCACTCAAGCTCAGATGTAGACAAAACTTTGTGATATAGAGTTTGAAGAGTGGGATATGGAGCGACAATAAAATTTTGGAATAAGATACACCATTAATCATTCAAAAAGTACACAAAATACTTGATTTTGAGGATATAAGAAGAAAACCAAGTAGATTTGGTTTCTAAAACTAGTTCCATTTGATATATCTTCTCGAGAGGATTAAAATTCATATATTATATGGTATGAGTGGATAAAGGATGCATGGGATATCATTTTTTGGAACATTGTGTTGAAAACTTTTGAGAAAATGGGCGGAGTGTTACTAATCATTATTTGATTAACCTCCGCCATTGATATTTGATCTAGTGCCTTGCCCAAAGCTTTGATCTGACACTTTATGGCCATTCATGCGTACGGTTCACTGCAACCATGTGGTTCATCAATTCCTATGATTGTTGGCCACCTCCATCAGGCGGTTGGGTGACTCTCATGGTCGTCTGCCACCTTGAGGTCGCACGTGCCCATGACTTTGTGGCTTCACACCATTGGACATACCACTTCGCTGACCTATCAATGTGGCTATGTGGAAACATGAAGGGGGGAACATGCCCTGTGCTCCTAGTTGTGTGATTCTCATCTAATGGCGTCTCGCCATCGTCCCCAAGCAAGCCACTCTCGCATGAGCCACAGTGGTTGTCTAGACAATAGGTCGCTTGAGCAACCTGTGTGAGGACTCCCTAGCATCAGGGTGAATCGACATGGTTTCATCCCCTACTGAACCAGACTATCGGTGCCACTGCAGCCCATCGATGGGGCCGAGATGAAAGCAAATCGGTGGTGCCCAAACCTCAACCAGGTGGTGGCTATGGTAGGAAGAATGAGAAGGAATGAAAGGTCCTAGTTCTAGGGAAACACATGAATAATCTAGGGGAAACATAGAGAAGGTTGGGGAGGATTTGAAATAGGTTATGATTGCTCGAATTCTTTGAGATCGATGCCTATTGGTCATTGCAAAAGGGGGCTTGCTACTATACAAACAAAGCTAGGAGATGACCTCCTAGCCGTCTGATCGGGGCTGATCCACGGTAGCAGTATTGGAAGGCCGAAATTTGATTTCTCAAGGTCTGAGCCTTATAATTGGTCAAATGAAGGAGGCATGGATCGCCAAGTGAAATGATGTGATCTTTGGGCCGCCCCAACTTTTGGTCCATTAAGGCTCAAAATTGAAACAAAACACTGATTAATTAGTAAAATTCAAAAGGACATATCTTGGGCTTTGAGTGTCTGATTGAGGCGATTTTTGTGCCTTTGGATTCGAATTTGAAATATCCACAATATGACATATATTAGAGATCAAATGGAGTACATTAATTTGGTTCAAAAAACTATGAAAGGTTGTGATATGTTAAGAATTTGAAACATAAGTCTACAAGAAAATTGAGTGTCAACACAAGACACAAATACATAAGATGATTTGACCAAGCATTGAGGCACATTCAATCATAAAAGTAAAGTTAAGAGTGAGAAACTTGAGCAATAATGAAGTACATAGTACATGTATGAGGAGATAGAAAATTGTAAGGTATCACATCATCCCCATCTTAAAAGAAATTTTGTCCCCAAAATTAAATCAATCCATAATTGAGGTTTGATATTTCCTACTCATCATCAAAATCAACATACTATTCTCATAAGATATCATCACCAATTACAATATCAAACTCATTCCAAAATTGAGTATCGAGCATTGTAATCAACTTGTGGTCACATAGATCATCAAATAGGAAGTATCATTACATGAGTCACACATTTGGAGAGATTGTCATATAGACCACAAATTTGAAGAGATCACATTTTAGTTCAAACAAGTACAAATATTGAATCAAGAGTACAACATGACTTTCAATCCCAACATTTAGGGTTCTAGCTTCTACATGGGCCTATGTGGGATTATTCATCCATGATTGTGATTTCGTATTTTACCAATTTGAGACAATCATCATATGCCAACTCCTAGTTCGCATAAAGCTCACCCCTAAGTCATAAATTGAGCGAGTCAACGTAGTCATAATTCAAAATTGCAAGATTTTGGTACACGAAAGTCATTAATCATATACCCAGGATGATCTAAAGATCCAAATAGGGTAATCATAAGAGTCAAGTCAAAACCAAGATCAATAATCATGAGTCAATATTTCATATACCAATATCGAGAGTTAGGTTTGGACATCAAGGTCATATGTCCAGACATTCTAAATCTAGGGTTTAGATTCCTGTTTAGATCTTAAGGTTGATCATTCAACTGTACAAAACAATCGAGCAACATTTTGAGCATTACTCAACATTTCATGGAAACAATATCAAGTTCATTTTCATGGTATTCAAGGTTGATGAATGATCTAGGCCTAGGGTTTTCTAGGAACTACACCACTAACTATATTCAACATCATCATATTTCAAGATTATCATTAAATCAAGATTCAAGATCGAGTATCAATATCAAATTGTATTTCACAAGATCACTAGTCAAACATCAAGATCATTAATAGGACAACCTTAATTCAAGGTTTTGTGAGTTCAAGGTCATAATTGCATTCCCTTCCTTTCATGGTCAAGGCAAGAGCTAACTTTGGAAATTGAGAAGTCAAATTGGGAGCTCAGGAGTTTGAGCATTATAGGAAAAGAGTGAGATCCATATCCATAATATTATTAAAAATTGAGGTTAAAAAGAGGAATATTAGTCAATAGGGGATTTCACTTTTGTAACTAGTCTTCACATCATAATCTAGGGGTCTATAGGTGTGGTCATTTCATGGCGTGATCATGCTACATATCAAATTGGGGAAAGAGTTCGCTCAACTATGTTTGAGGTTTGATCAACAATAGAGCAACATAGGTTTAATCAATAGGGAGCTCTTCAAACATGAGGCATTAAATAGGAGTTTCACCTTATTTCACCATATCAAGAATTTACCTCTAACATTGAAATAACTTAAATATGATTGGGTGACATTGAGTTTAATAAACTTTAGACATGAGTACATTGCTTTTAAGAGTACTTCCATACATCAAATAGGGTTTTCAATTTAAGATCAGATCATGGCATTATTGTCTTAATCAACTTTCATGATTTCAAATGAATTTTAGTTTTCCAATTCATGAGCTACCTAAAATCAAGAACCATGTGATTCATAGTCATGATATATGAATCACATGAGAAGATGAGAAGACTAACTAATCGTCATCAACTTGGGTGACTTAGGTGGTTCTTAAAGAAGAGATGATATGCTATAAGACTCTCTAAGCTTAAGGAAAGGATTTAGCCCTCCCTAGGTTCTTAATACATGTTATGACTTAAACATATATAGAGGCCTACGTGTTTGGCTCCGATACCATTTGTCACAAAACTTTTTGTTACCCTAAGTCCACCCTCCTAATGCCAAAGGCAAGTGGACTTGGGCGTTTGTTCGTAGAATAGCACAAACATTTCACACAAGCAATATATATGTGAATGAAGTAATGACAAGATATAACAAGCTACTAAAAGGGGATAAGAGAAATATAGCCATTTCTATATTCAAGTATACCCATTAGTGATTGATTTCATAGCTTACAGTTTATAATACAACAACTCTTTATTTGAAAAATACAAATTCAATAAACAAAATATATCAATGCGAGTGCATTGAGTGCACTATGAAAAACATGTAACCACAGTTTAAGAGTGATATAAATGTTTCTTGGCTATAAAAATCATAGTAAGAAAGAAGTAGAAACAAGGAGAGAATACTTAACAACATTGTTTTATACAGAACATGTTGTAGGTTCATTTATCCATTATATCAACAATAGGACTTTTGACTAACTTCCCATTGAAAGAGTCTATATAAGGTTCAAACAAAGCTAACCCTATTGTTAAGGGACCTCAAGGCCATCACCAAGAGCTAAACCTTATATCATAATTGTCCACTTATCTTCCAATCTCAAGTAAGGTACCCAACATGGTGTCCTTACTCTAAAACTTTAGGCAGGTTCACCAGATATATATAATGGATTTCTCTAAATTATGTTCAAGATTTGTCAGCATATTATAACTAACATGAAAGTAATATTCATAGGTAACAATATCTCAAACAATTATATATCTAGACAAGCATTCATACAAGCATACATACAGGCAAGTCAATATCATAGTAGGGTCAAGAGATTAAGCGTACCTAGCAAGTAGAGAACAAGTTATGATAAGATCTCTAGAGAGGGTCCAGCCCAAGGGGACCTAAGATATAAAAGGCACAATAGTGGGTCTTAGACCAATAGGTTTTAGTTAAGATAAACATGTATCATGTCATAAATATGGTCTCCTAAAACTAAGTATCATATAGTTCAATTATGGTCTCTTCTTGTCAAACATGCATGCATTGATTGAACATAACACAAGTCTCGATATTAAACCTTAGGTCTAGCTAAACTATCAATATTATGAGTAAACCAAGATATAGATAAGTTCTGATTTAGATGTAGGTAAAGCATGAGATACATTATCATTGAGGTTTAATAAATTAAGATCAAAATTAGTCATATAAGATCCATTTCAAGTAAAAGGGTCATATTTCCAAGTCACAGAAGTACTAAGTAGATCAAGCTAGGATGTAGAGATATAGCATGCTAAATCTAGTGATTTGAAGTCTTAAGATAAATTTGCAACATTAGAGCATGTTCTTAGCAAGGTTAGATTTCAAACAAGCAACATATGCATTTAGATCACACAAGGTATTACATGTTGTCAAAAGAGTACATGAGTACTCTACATGGAAATTATTGAGACAAGTCATTTCGGGGTTTGATTTTAGGGTTAACATAGAGGTTTTATCATATGGACCAATCTTGCATAAGAATTTGAGCTTATATCATGTAGGTATATAAACATTAAATTTTGGGACATAACAAGGCACTCAAGTAGATCTTTTAGTCACATGAGTTATTATAGGGAAACATAGTAAAAGGCCTTAGTCATACTTAGCACATAGCAATAGAAAAACTATTGATTTCAAGGTGGGATAGTTATAAGACTTCCTTTACGCTAAAATTCCCTTCTTGATCATGTTACATCACTCATATACATAAAAGGTTCATTTTAGGTTAATGTGTAAACATAAGTACATCAAAGTGGTTTATTTCGTCATTCAAGCTAAGAGGTGTACAAAAGTTTCTAATCCAGAGTTTTAAGAGTGGGATAGGGAGATACATTTATATTTTGGAACAAGATACACCACTAATCATTTGAAAAGTACACAAAAGACTTGCTTTTTAGGATATCAAAAGAAAATCAAGTATATTTAGGTTCTGAAACTAGTTCCATTGGATATATCTTGTCGAGAGGATCATAATCATATATTATACACTATGAATGGATAAAGGATGCATGAGATATCATTTTGTGGAACATTGTGTTTAAAATTTTGGAGAAAAGGGGTGGGGTGTTACCAATCATTATTTGATTAACCTCGACCGTTGACCTTTGATACAACACCTCGCCCAAACCTTCAATCCAATGCTTCCCAGCTGCTCACGCATAACGTTTACCATAAATGTGTGGTTCTCAACTCTTTCGATCATTATCTACCTCCATCAGGAGGCGGTTGGGTGATTCCCGTGATCACTTGCCATTGCCCGCCACCTTGGGGGCGCATGGTCATGTGCCTTCATGGCTTCACACCATTGGCTGATCCACTTCACTAACATGTCTGCATGGCTGAGTGGATATGTGAAGGGGGGAAGACGGAATGTGCCCCCAGTCATGCGATTCTCATCTAATTGTGCTCATTGTCATCCCCAAGTAGGCCATCCCATGTGAGTTGTGGTGGTTGGTTGGATACTAGGTCACCGAAGCAAACTATGTGAGGGCTCCCTGGCGTTAGGGAAACTTTGCATGGTCTCGTCCCCTGCCAAACTAGCCTAGAGGTTCTTCCACACCCCATATATGGCATTGAGATGAAGCAAATATGTAGTGCCCAAACCTCTACCAGGTGGAAACTAGGGCAGCAAGAAGGAGAAGGAATGAAAGGCCCTAGGGATAGGGAAATGAGGGAATAATATAGGGGAAACATAAAGTGGGTCGGGACATATTTGAAATGGGTTTCAATTTCTTGAGTTCTTTGAGACTGACACATATTGGTCATCCAAAAGGGGGCCTACAACAACATAGACAAAGCTAGGAGATGACCTCCTAGCCATTCGATCGGGGATGATCTATGATAGTAGTATTGGAAGCTTGAGATTTTATTTCTGAAGGTCCGATCCTTATGATTGGTCAAGCAAAGGAAGCATGGTTCACTAAGGGAAAGAAGGTGGCCCTTGGGCCACCTCATCTTTTGGCCCATTAAGGCTCAAATTGTGACAAAACATTGATTAGTTAGTAAAGCTCAAATGGACATATCTTAGGCTCTGATTGTTCGATTCAGGCAATTTTTGTGCAATCAGATTTGAATTTGAAAGCTCCACAACATGAATTACATCAGATAGTAAATGGAGGACATTAATTTGGTTCAAACAAGTATGCAAGGTGGTGATATGTTAATAAGTTGCAACATAGGTCTATATGCGAATTGAGTGTCGATACAAGACACAAGTACATAAGATGATTCGACCAAGCATCAAGGCACTTTCAATCACAAAAGTAAAGTGGAGACTGAGAAACTTGATCAAGGATGAAGTGCATAGTACATGTGTGAGGAGAGAGAAAATTCCAGGTTATCACATTCTCCCCACCTAAAAGAAATTTGTACCCAAAATTAAATCAATCCATAATCGAGACTTTGGATTTCCTACTCATAGTCAAAATCATCATATTATTCTCATAAGGTATCATCACCACTTACAATATCAAATTCATTCTAAAATTGAATAATAGAGCGTTGTAGTCAACTTGTAGTCATGTAGATCATCAAATAGGAAGTATCATTACACGAGTCACACATTTGGAAAGATTGTCATCAGTGTTTAGAAAATCGATCTAATCGGCCGAATAATCGATTTTAGAGGTCTAGCGCTCCACATATGAATAATCGGCCTATAATCGGTCCAAGACCGATTAATCGGCCGTTCGGGGGTATAATCGGCCGATTAATTGGCAATTTTCAAAATCAAATGATAGTAATAATTTTTTTACATTAATTATTTCTAATACTACTATTGGTCATTACAATTACATTATCTTCTTCCGCTTTACATATTTGGTCTTCTCCCCATGTTTTCACAATAAGTGTATAGTTAATGTTTATTGAACTGATCCTTATTGGTGATGTTTTCTTCTCTAATTTCATCAATGTTTCTAATTACTTATTAATGCAATATTAGTCTATGACTTATCAATGTTTCTAATTACTTATCAATGTTTCTTCTCTAATTTCATCAATGTTTCTAGTTACTTATAAATGCAATATTAGTTTATTACTTATCAATGTTTCTAATTACTTATAAATGTGATATTAGTCTATGACTTATCAATGTTTCTAATTACTTATTAATGTGATATTAGTCTATTACTTATCAATGTTTCTAATTACTTATTAATGTCATATTAGTCTATGACTTATCAATGTTTGTAATTACTTATCAAGTTTCTTCTCTGATTTCATCAATGTTTCTAACTACTTATGAATGCAATATTAGTCTAGTACTTATAAATGTTTCTAATTATCTATCATTGGTGTTATTATCAATATATAATTTACATATATTTATTAAAAATATTTTAAAAAAATCAAAACCGATTAAAACCGAATATTCTCCCGCTTCTGCAAACCGTATATACTCTATTTGGTACCCTCTCTTCCCGTACACTGATTATCACTTTTTAGAACACTGATTGTCATATATACAACAAACTTGGAGAGATCACATTTTAGGTTTGACAAATGTAGCTTTTGAATCAAGAGTGCAACATGACTTTCAATCCCAACATTTAGGGTTCTACTTCTACATGGGCCTAGGTGGGATTTTACATCCATGGTTGTGATTTTGTATTTCAAAAATTTTAGACAATCATCTATTCCATCATTGTGATTTTGTGCTCCAAATCAATGGAAGGCCGCACCCTAGTCCACATGGAGCCCACCCCTAAGTCATCAATTGAGAGAGTCAACATTATCATAATTTCAAATTTTCAAGATTTGGGAGCACAAAAGTCATTAGTCATATATCAAGATCTAAAGATCCAAATAGGGTGTTCACAGGAGTCAAGTCATAATTAAGATCAATAATCATGAGTCAATATTTCATATATCAATTTTGAGGGTCATATTTGGACATCAAGGTTATAGGTCCAAACACTTTGAAGTTAAGGTATATATTTCTATTTAGATATTAGGGGTGATCATTCAATCGTATAAAACAATCTAGCAACAATAGAGCAAAAATTTGAGCATTATTCAACATTTCATAGCATCAATATTGAGTTCATTTTCATGGCATTCAAGATTGATGAATGATCTAGGCCTGAGTTTTTGTAGGAACTTCACCACAAACTATAGTCAACATCATCATATTTCAAGATTATCATTAAATCTAGATTCCAGATTGAGTGTCAATATCAAATAATATTTTACAAGATCACAAGTCAAACGTCAAGATCACTAATAGGGCAACCTTAATTTAAGGTTTTGTGACTTTAAGGTTATAATTGCATTCCCTTCCTTTTAGGGTCAAGGTAAGGGCTAACTTTGGAAATTGAGAAGTACAATTGGGATCTCAAGCATTTCAACATCATAGGGTAAGAGTGAGATCCATATCCATAATATTATTCAAAATTGAGATTACAAAGAGGAATATTAGTCAATAGGGGATTTTACTCTTGTCACTTGTCTTCACATCATAATCTAGGGGTCCAAAGGTGTTGTCATTTTGTGGCGTCTTCATGATACATATCAAATTGGGGGAAGAGTTTGCTGAACTATGTTTGAGGTTTGATCAACAATAGAGCAACATAGGTTTAATCAATAGGGACCTCTTCAAATAAGAGGTGTTAAATAAGAGTTCCACCTTATTTCACCATATCAATAATTTACCTCAAACATAGAAAGCACTTAAATCTGATTGGGTGACATTGAGTTTCATAAACTTTAGATTTGAGCACATTGATTTTAAGAGTACTTTCATACATCAAATAAGGTTTGCAATTCAAGATCAGATCATGGCATTATTATCTTAATCAACTTTCATGATTTCAAATTAATTTTCGTTTTCCCATGCATGAGCTACCCAAAATTGAAAAACCATGTGATTCATAGTCATGAGAGAATAATCACATGAGGAGATGAGAAGAATAACTAATCATCATCTACTTGGGTTGCTTAGGTAGTCCTTAAAGAAGAGATGAGATGCTAGTAAACTATATAAACCTAAGGAAAGGATTTTAGTCCTCCATGGGTTGTTAAGACGTGTGATGCCTTCAACATATGTTTGGCTCTGATGCCATTTGTCATGGAATTGTTTGTTACCCTAAGTCCACCCTCCTAATGGTTACAAAGACAAAGGTGAGTGGACTTGGGTGTCCGTCCATAGAATGGCACAAATGTTTCACACGACAAATACTTAAGTGAAAGAAGTAACAATAAGATATAACAAGATACTAAAATAGGATAATAGATATGTAACCATTTCTATATTCAAGTATACCCATTGGTGATTCATTTCAGAGCATCGAGTCTTGAGTATAGCAGATCTTCATTTGGAAACTACATATTTGATAAACAAAATATATCAATGCAAGTGCATTGAGTACACTATGAAAAATGTAACCACAATTTAAAAGTAATATAAAAGTTGCTTCTCTAGAAACATCATAGTAAGTGAGAAGTAGAAATAAGGTGAGAACACTTAACAATGTTGTTTTATACAAAGCATGTTTTAGGTTCATTTATCCATTATATCAATTGTATGTCTTTTGACTAACTTCTCATTGGAAGAGTCTACAAGGGATCTAACAAAGCTAATGCTATTTTTAAAGGATCTCAAGGCCATCTCCAAGAGCTAATCCTTGTATCATAATGGTATACCTTATCTTGACATCTCAAGTAAGGCGCCCAACCTCATGTCCTTACCCCAAAACTTTAAGCAGGTGCACCAAGATATATAATGGATTTCTCTGAATTATGTTCAAGATTTGTCAACATACTATATTCAACATGAAAGTAGAATACATAGGGAACAATATCTCAAACAAGTAAGCATTCATACAAGCATACATATAGACAAGACAATATCATAGTAGGGTCAAGAGATTAAGTGTTCCTTGCGAGTAGAGAGCAAGTTATGATAAGATCTCTAGAGATGGTCCAACCCAAGGGGGACCTAAGATATAAAAGGCACGGTAGTGGGTCTTATATAATAGGTTTTAGTTTAGATAAACATGTATCATGTCATGTAGATGGTATCCTAAACCTAAGTATCATATAGTTTAATTATGGTCTCTTCTTGTCAAAGATGCATGCATTGATTGAACATAATACAAGTCTCAATGTTCAACCTTGGGTCTAGGTGAACCATCAACATTATGAGTAAAATATGATACAGATAAGGTCTAATTTATATGAAGGGAAAACATGAGATTTATATTATCATCGAGGTTTAATCAAGTATAATCACAATTAGTCATATAAGATCCATTTCAAGCAATAGGGTCATATTTTCAAGTCATGGAAGTACTAAGTAGATCAAGCTAGAATGTAGAGATATAGAATGATAAATTTACTGATTTGAAGTCTTAAGATACATGTGTAATTAGAGAATGTTCTTAGAAAGGTTATATTTCGAACAATCAACATATGCATTTAGAGCACACAACGTATTACATATTGTCAAAAGATTACATGAGTATACTACATGGAAATTAGTGAGACAAGTCATTTGGGAGTCTTATTTGTGGGTTAGCATAGAGGTATGGTCATATGGAACCACTCTTGCATAAGAATTTTAGGTTCTATCATGTAGGTATGTAAACATTACATTTTGGGACATAACAAGGCACTCAAGTAGATCTTTTAGTCAAATGAGTTGTTATAGGAAAACATAGTAAAAGGCCTTAGTCATACTTAGCACATATCAATATTAAAATTATTGATTTCAAGGTGGGATAGTTATAAGACAAAAATTTAGAATAAAGTTTCCTTCTTGATCATGTTACATCACTCATATACATAAAGGGGTCATTTTAGGTCAAGGAGTAAACATAAGTACATCAAAGTGATTTATTTCATCATTCACACTAATAGGTGGACAAAAATTTCTGATCAAAAATAATATTTTGGAACAAGATACACCATTAATCATTCAAAAAGTGCAAGCCAAGTATTTACTTGATATAGTCACCTAGGTCCCCAATTTTCATATTATAAATTTAAATCTTGCTTTTATCTTTATTTATACATTATCTCAGTTGAAACCAAGAAGTAGGTTGAGTTAGGCTTACTTGGTAAACTAATACTTGGAATATAAAAAAGGAATAGATAATTATAATAGGAGAAAGATAACATCCATTTCTTGCAAGCCAAGTATTTACTTGATATAGTCACCTAGGTCCCCAATTTTCATATTATAAATTTAAATCTTGCTTTTATCTTTATTTATCCATTATCTCAGTTGAAACCAAGAAGTAGGTTGAGTTAGGCTTACTTGGTAAACTAATACTTGGAATATAAAAAAGGAATAGATAATTAATCATTTAATTATCTAGGTCATTTATCATTATCACTTTATAAACTTCTACTATCTTTCTCATTTTCTCAAAATGAGTTCAATAAAAAACTATCAAGATTATTTTCATTATATTTATGCATGAAATTCCAATTTCTTTAATATGTATCCCATGAACCCATATGTAAATCCTAGTAGGCCAAAATGGACTTGAATTGGGTTCTAGGGCCAGTGGATCACGCCTTGGCATCCTAGAGGGTCAATATGACTTATTTTTATCTATATTACAAAATTAGATCTTGATACGACATACTATCTCAAAATAAGACTCATATTAATACATTTATTCAATATAACATCATTTCCTTAAATTTAAGACATTACTCTAAATCTAGGATTTGAAATCATTATTCCAATTCAATCAAATCCATACAATTTACTTCATCATTCTAGTATTACTCTAAATTTTCTTATAGTGAATTCATAATTATAGAATCTAAATTTACCAAACTTACCAAATTTGAGGATCTTACATTAGAAGATGACAAGTTGCCTGACTTGCCTCACGGGTCGACCGACTAGAATTTACCCATGTGGATCGAAGAGAAGGAATACCCACTGAGTGGTCTGGCCCACTTGCATGTTTCCCAATTAGGTTATAGCACCTCAATGTCAAATAACTAGTCAACCGACTCATTCACTGAGTCGACCGACTAGAAAGTATACTCTGACACCAAAACTACTCTACATTCCACATCCAATGTTTGAATAAAATAATTCAAGGTGTGTTGGAGGTGTAACTGAATTATATATAGAAATACTATATATCTAATAGCCGCTTCTAGTTATTTGATTGTCTGTACAGTCTCCCAAATTACTAGTGTAGGAAATTGCAGTAAATGAAAGACAATCATTAGACAAATTTGGATACATTGGATATTTTGCAGGTTGATATAAGAACACTTCGTGACAGTCCATGATAGGGGTTTATGGCATATCTACCCATCCATAGACCTGGTTGTCAATTGCAAAACCAACGATTGAAGTTGATGGCTTGACGTGGACTCACTCTCCTATCACAGAATCATTCTTGCCCTAATCCCAATCCCACTGTCCGAATGGGTAGTGTTAAAGGGATTAGAGAGTATGTCCCTGAGTGGCCTAAAAATCACACATAGCTAATATACTAAAAGGAAATAACATTCTTCTTTATTGAAAATGAACCAAAGGTTTAGTACATATGAGACCATATGAAACATGGAAATAAAGATAAAAGATAAGGAAACTAAACCAACTACTGCATTCCTTTTATGTTAGCTCCCATGTAGAGTCTAGATTGATGTAGTAGTCTTTATTTTTAGTAGATAACAAATGAAGTAGATAATAGATTTGACTGGTGCATAATCTCTAGTTCTTTACATGGCCTAAAATCAAGAAAATCATGACACAATCAATGCAATTGCATGGTATGCTATTAAAAACAAGTAAAACAACTTTATATCAAAGTAGTATACTTAGCAGGACTTATATTTCAAAACAATCAACAAGCAATTTACAAAACAACATTTATTCAACAATATTTTTATTACAAGTTTCCCATTATGTTGATATCGAGAAGCATGCTTATATATTTATGAGGCTCCATCGCCCCAACGAGACGGGGGAGGTCACCAGGATCCATCTCTTCATATGAGGGAGGAGGTCAATGACATGTACAAGTTCCACCCTCTGAATGAGGAGGTCACTTGTACTCAATATCAACAATCATTACTAGCAATCATAATGGGCAATATCATTTATGTTTCAGGTGTATTGCAAACTATGATATAGAAAATAGGAAGACAAATCAATTGGGTATGAGGTAGATCAAACAAATACATATCCAAGTATACATTTCAAGAGGTACATAAAATGTATCATCAATACTCTTAGTTTTTTCAAGGAGGAGGTATAATAGAGTACCGTCTTGGTTGATTTTCAAAGTATAAGATCTCAACAACTAATAGGTCAATCCTCGAGTTAGATCCTAGATCAAAAAGATTTGGATCAAGGGTCAAGATCATGATATTTTAAAGATCATGTTTCAATTTTCAAGATTAGGGTTATTCATTTCTATTAAACCTTGGGGTAAGGTCGTTCACTTATGATCAACAAACTTCAAGATGTCCAACGTTTATTCAAGTGTCAAGTATATTTTCAAGTATGAATGCCCTACCTAGGTATTTTAGGACCATATATGCTAACCCTAATTATTATGATCAATATTCAAGTCATTATCAAGTCTTTATATCATCATCATGATAGGTTAGTGCTCAATATTAGATTAGGGTTGATTGATGTAATAACGAATGTTAGGGATCAATATTAAGTTAGGTGAACAAGTATAACAAGAAAATATCGCATATATGCATTTGAATAGATGATTTACTAAATATGGGAATAGGCATACAAATCATGTCTTGAAACTATATTATTAGACCAAAGTAACTTTTTTGATGAAAATGGACTATAATTTTGATATATTTGGAGTTGGGATGCATTTTCTATGATTTAGTTAAGATATGACATTTTTTTTTATTATTTGTTAGAGAGAGTTAGAAAATAACTTTAATAGGGAAAAAGGACAACCATATGATGATCGGAGGACGATCGAGATCAATAAATGTTGGAGGTGTGACTTTCTTGCCTCTGGGTCGATTCGATCTTGGTTTGTTGGTTTGAACCCTGGGTTTGCTCGGATTTGGACCCGCTTGGTTCTTGTCTTAAGATTGGAAGTTTGGGGCTCCCTTTCTGGTCTTTGACCTTCGCATGAGGCCAAGAACATAGGCCAGAGAGGCTCGCTGGAACTAGGGTCTTTGAGCAACAGTGGCACCTCCATTAGTGGTGAGGTGGCCGCTTGGGTTTGTCACAACCTCACAGTTTGGCTGGAGGTCAAGATTTGGAAAGATGGTGCGGGATGGAGGAATGCCCAAATGGGCAATGTGGTGGAGATGCATGGAGGAGAATATAAACAAAGTGGAAATAGAGGGCACTCGAGGATGAGAGAACACACGAAGACAAGAGTGCTAGCAAGGTAGGGTGGTGATGATCCTTAGGGGTGTTTTTATAGGGTTAGGGCTAGATCAGTTCTTGATTGTAAACCATGTTCGTCGGGGTGAGAAGGAAAGTCAAGGGAAAGGCTTTGATGGTGAAATAGAGCATTAATGTTGGTCAAAGTGGGGTTGGGTGAGTGTAAAATCATGAGACAAACATTTTCATGTGATTAGAAATTTGAATGATGGTCGCATATGGTTGATTGCTCCTTTCAGTTTCACTGTCTCCTCCCCACAATCAAGGGGAGGTAGGAGATGATGACCCGGCTACATGATTAGGCCATGATCCACAAGAGGTAGATCTAAGGGTGGGGGGTTTCCCTCTTAGCTTGCCACATATCACTAACTTGGAAAGGGCCAATTTAAAGGCAATTGAAGGGGTTTTCAACATATTAACTTCAAGAAAATGTAGAAAAATTTAGGAATGTCCAATTGAGATGACATTTGGACTATAGGTTCAAAATAATGATCAGAATACATAGAAAAAGTTTGAGAACCAAAGGATGAAGTTACATGACTAATGTACTCCTTTGGATAAAGTGATTAATTAACCTAAGTTGTAGTGTCACAAGTTGTATAAAATTTATATTGATCATAATTTGAGTGTCAAAATTGATCAAGCAGTCCAGGAATAATAAGTTGAGGTCATGAGTGAACATAGTGAGGGAAAAATACGAATTGAACAAGAATAGAGGAAAAACTCACTTTATCACAGCTTCACTGGAGGATGTGAGACTACAATTATCATTCAAGAGTGGTGAAAAGACCATTGATCTTCTCCTCTATGACACAAAGTTATGAGCTTTTCTTCCCTCTCTCTCTCTGTTTCATAAGATGATTAGAGAGTAGATCATTTATAGTGATACAAAAATTGTCTCCATTGTCACGTTATAAATTATACTTCTTTTGGATTTATGGATTCATTAGTTTTTCATCGATTGTGTGCTCTATAGATTATCAATTATAGAGACCTTGAAATATAGGATTAGACATCAATATGTATTTTTGGATCTTGGATAAGACCACGTAAGGGAGTTCTCTAGTGTGATGAATTAAGGATCTGTAGGTAATGGGATCTCAAGCGTACATGGAAATATGTCCTTGTGAATTTCATCTCTAGATGGATATGAAATTCCTTGGCCCCATTCATACTCTAAATGTATAAGTAATGTAGTATGAGAGAATGGATACACATGCAATGGCAGTGATACATCCTACCCCCATTTTAGTATCTTGATTTAATTGTCTTTTTACTTCCTTTTAATTAGTTTAACCCAATAAATTAACCAACTATTTCTATAAGTTAAAATCAATTAATTGTATTTAGTTAAAATGTAAAGGTTGTATCTTGTGTTCAAAGCTATATCTATATAGTAAAAGTCACATCCACTTGCGGGTGAGTGATATTGTACATGTGAATATGATAATTATATGGTTTATTATATTGGGATAATTTTTTGTTTGATGAATCTCTAACCATCATGTTTTTAGTTGCACATTTAAAATTGGTTTTATTTTTTATTGCAATTCACTTCATATTTTATTATTTTAGGTTTAAAGTAGTTTATAGATTTTATTTGGTATTTACTATATTTATTGTTATGAATTTGTAGGATTGATGCAAGTAAGAGATAGACATGTTCACTCTCCATTTCCAAGTATTGGATTGATGATGCCTTTTCCGTCAAGCAAATCAGCACCATAGCAAACCCTAGTCGGGTGAACGGATCACCGAGTCAGGCAAATGGACTAGAGCACAAGAAGGAAAGTTAGACAACAAAGTAGTAGCCTAACTTACCCCACTAGTTAGATGACCGATTATGGATAGAGGACCATCAAAGAATCAATAACACTAACATCTTGTAAGTTGCCCCGACTCAGTAGTGAGTCACCCGAACGGCCTGTAAGAGTTCTCTGCCAACAAAAACCAGTTGTTGTTTCATTCACTAGTTCGACCGACCTTTGTTTCTTAAGAGGTGCCTAGAATTATGATAAGTCTCGCATCTTTTTTGACGGAGCGCCCGACTAGAATTTTCCCCATGCAAATTAGAGACAATGTGTTTCTAGTGAGTCACTGGATCCACTTGTGATTTTCCTAGGTGGAGATATAAGCACCTCAATGTCAAATAGCTAGTCAACTGACTCATTCACCGAGTTAACTGACTACAAACTATACCATGGCACTAAAATTGACCCTAGATTCTACTATTAATGTTGGAATGGAGTGACTTAAGATGCTTTGGAAGAGGATTTCAATTTTATATAGATTAAGCATATTTATTGACCCCTTCTAGTTGGCCAAATGGCCATCCAGTCTCCAGAATTGTCAGTACCAAAACGTTGTAGCAAACAACTGATATCAATTGGATCAATTGAGATAAATTTTCTATTTTACGGGCTAATGTGAAAATTCTTTGGGAAGTCCAGGGTAGAGGTTCACAACCTATCTCTCTCATACACAACCCCAAATTCTAAGGGGAGAGCCACAAACAAAATTTGATGACTTGATATGAAGACACACTCCACTGAATAATGTGATTGGAGACTACATATATATATATATATATATATATATATATATATATATATCTGGAGTGGTGACAAAACCACTGAGCTTCTCCTCTATGCATATACATTATCTGTAAATTTTTCATTTTCTCTCACTCATATCGTATCATACACATGATTAGATAATAGATCATTTACTAATGTATGTGGATTATCATGTTGCCTATATCTTATACTCTTATGTTAATACAATTTAGATGGATTTTTTGATTGATTATCAGTGATCCGTTTCATGTTTGATAGACTAGATACATATATTGATGATTGATAGAATTCATACATAGAGACCTTGAAATCTAGGATTAGTATACCAATTGGTATTGTTGAATCTTGTCTGAGACTGAAAAAGGGAGTGGTTATGCCTCTCCAACTTTACACATGGAAATGGAAGCTTTCCCCATGTGTTTCATAACATGGGGTACTTGGGTTGGAAGGATGTCACAAATAAAAAACTCTTTGGAAATAAATAAATCAACACTGTGCATTAACTTGAAATATTCATACATAGGTCATGCATAGAAACTACAACTAATTTTTCTTTAATTCTCAATTTGACTGAGCCACATTTAGACAAACATAACTAGAACATAATAGTAAATTATTTCTAACTAATATGATCATCTAGGTAGATGACACCCCATCGGGTTGAGCTTTAATTCTTATAGTTATTGAAGTGTCCTTATATACTCCTCACTTGCTCCAACACCTAGGGACATCACATTCCCAGCCATTGAAAGGAAAACATGAATTTGCTACATGGTTACTAGCACATTATAGACACAAGTAAAGTATGTATCTTTTACCTAAAGAAAACTTGACATCATCTTTTACTTAAGCATTCTTGAAGCATTTTCCTAACATAAAGAACTAAATAGAAATTGTATGCATCTCTATATAATTTCCCACTTAAGGATACATAATTCTAGAAAAGCCCATGATTTCTATAAAGCCCATAAATACTGCTTGAAGTCCCTGGTTGTGAGAAAATATATAAATTAAACAATTCTCTTTATTTCACATAATATTAATCTTTATCTTATCCTTAACATGAATATAATCTTGGATCTTGAACATAATGGGATGTCTCCCTTTTGAAACATAATGGAATTTCTCCCTCTAAGAATAATGGATTTCTTTCTTTCAATTATGAACATGAACTTTTTTTGTCATGTTCTTTCATGATCATAAACATAATCTTAGAGAATGTAATAATCATAACTCTATGATATATCAGTCATAAATCATGAATAGTATGAATCATGATTCGAAAATCTTAGAATTTCATGAAATGTAACATGTTCTTAACATAAATTAGCAAAAAGCCATCCAAAACATGATAGCACAACATCATAGCCTATTTACCTTTAAGAAAAACTCTTAAGTCAATTCTCCTTGACACGATTGAGCTCTAAACACCTATAATTTGATTAATGTATATAAGCATTTAGTGATAGACACTTTCTCTTGACAATTGAATATTCAGGTAGCATTCTGGCAGTTTGTCGGCGGCGACATCCTGTCTAGAACCACAGACGGCGGTTGACGATGTCCTCCTAACGAATGGAAATATCCTCCATACCTCTACGTAGTCCATGTAGACCACTGAGAACTTCACATTGTGGTACTAGAGCCACCAGGAAGGAGTTGTCCCTTTAAACGTCAACTTGTTAAAGTTGATTCACTCTCCCATGTTGTCTCTTCCTTTTTATCCCTCCCTTCTATGGGTAGTGCTTGCTCTGACTCTGTAGTTACCACAAATAGAGAGGAAAACAATTGTCAGAGCTTATTGTTGTGTCTATTGAAAGCCTTGACTTCCTCCCTGTCTATAGGATGGCCAAGGTTAGGATTTCCAAATCATCTAGGAGTCAAAGAGACATATTTTTATGACTTTCTAAGTTGCGAGCGTCGAACCAGTACGTTCACTAGTGAACCAATCAGTTTACTTATGAAATGATCGGTTCAACAGTTGAACCAATCAGATCACTTGCTTTCCTATTCTCAATCAGTTTAGCTTTTAATATTCAATTAATGTACATCATGACGTCAACATCAATCCTTGATCCAATTGTATTGATCATTGAATCAGGCATGTCACCACTTGAAGCGGTCACTTCAGACCTTGAACGGGGCAGTTCACCAACTAAATCAATCTTTCATGTCCCAATTCAGGCAATGTTCAGCCAATGTAGTTTAAATTGACTTGACACTTGCATCGACCAGTTCAACACTTGAATTGTTCAATTCAACACTTGAACTGACCGGTTCACAGTTCAGTCAGTCAATTTTTATCTATTGTTGTTTAAATTGAATACCTAAACACTTTCTTAATTAAACATTGTTCATGAATGAACTCCTATTCCAAGTTCATCCTATGTGTGTAACCTTATAGGTCCCAAGTTACGTTGGCAATGAATGTCCATGACTAATTTATGAAATCACAAGAAAGGAGCAATATCTAGCAACACATCATAGCTACCCAAGTAATTGGAAAGTTGGAGAAAAACTTCAACCTACAATTTGTGGTCAGTGTTACAGTGATCGTATATATAGTTCCTTTTATCTATGAAATCTGGATCTAACTTTAGGCATGGAATCATCATCCTCTCAATGTTCAATCCATGTTCCTTAAACTAGAGTAGACTGTCTGAGATGCATGTGAGCTCACATATCACATATTAAGTCGCATGAGTATGGCCATACATTTCTTAGTCTTACTTATCAAGTGGCTAAGATATCAATCTCTTGTAGGAGGGACAAATCCCATCTACATCAGTCACACTCAATCCCCATGTGTCACAGCACACCCGAGCACCACCTTTATGGGAACCCTTATTCAAGGTTATGTTGGATGATGTCAAAATACATTGCACAACATGTGATGGGTGTAGTGACTTCAGGTCTAAGAACTACAACCACCACTATCACTATGAAAGTTTATTCTGACTGTCATTCCATGGTCTCCATTTATCGGTATCAAGGTAGGTCTATTTGATACATTGTTCTCTAACATTTACCTATGTGTTTGACTTGATATCACATATCATGACTAATGAGACTCTATCATCAGTCAAAACACACTCTAGTCTTATGTGTTATTTGTTATTTGTTTTTCTTCAACAATAATATCTGACTATGGACATAACAAGAATGTGTGTACTCTTATGATACATATGATCTCAGTGTTCAGGTCCTCAACCTAAAGACATATGTCATTGAATAGAACTATTTGTTAGACATCTACTATGTCTATGTGATCATCTCATGAATGAGACAAGAATAATATATGGAATTACCTTTATGATTATCAAATTAGGTATATGATGCCCCATTACAAACATCATATGATTGTCTTTATGGGAACACACCAACAAACTCCCACTTGCACTCCCACTTGCACTTAGATCCAATCACTTACACACCAACAGACTCCCACTTGCACTTAGAGCCAATCACTTATAAATCTTATTCCAACTGATATTTAACATGTTCATCATGTTTCTTCTACGCAAGCGCTTTTATAGCGGGCTAGAAACATTTGTTGCTAGTTGGTATTTTGCAAGTTTTCACATCACCTTGTTGTACGACTTCTCACATGATATGGAATTTTCTTAGTATTCTATTTGAGTAGCATAAGTATGTCCATACGTTTCTCAGTCTCACTTATCAAGTGGCATGGATATCAACCTCCTATAGGAGGGACAAATCTCATCTACATTAGTCACACTCAATACCCATGTATCACAATGTGGCTGAGTACCACCTTTATGGCAACCCTTATTCAAGGTTACATTGGATGATGTCAGAATACATCACACAACATATGATAAGTGTAGTGACTTCAGGTATAAGAACTACAATCACCACTATCACTATGAGAGTTGATTCTGACTACCATTCTGTGATCTCCATGTATTAGTCTCAAGGTGGGTCTATCTAGTACATTATTCTTTAACATTTTTTTTGGTCGGGTAAACTCGGGGTGCTTTTTTTGTATTTTAGAAATAAGTGTCTGTAAAAAAAAAACCTGCTTCCAAAGAAAAAGAAGAAGAAAAAAGAATTATTCTTTAACATTTACCTATGTGTTTGACATGATATCACATAGCATGACTAATGAGACTTTGTCATCATTCAATACACACTCTAGTATTATGTATTATTATTGTTCATTTTCTTCCACAATAATATCCAACTAGGGACATACCAAGGATGTGTGTACTCTTTTCATACATATGATCTCATTGTTCAGGTCCTCAACCTGAAGAGATATGTCATCAAGTAGCACTATTCTTTATACATCTACTATGTCTATGCCATCATCTCATGATTAGGACAAACGTAATAGATGGAATTATCTTTATAATTATCAAATCTAGTATATGATGCCTCATTACAAATTTTCATATGATTGGATCTATGGGCATACATACCAAAAGACTCCCATTTGCACTTAGAGCCAATCACTTGTGAATCTTATTCCAAATGATCTTTGATATTTCCATGATGTTTCTATTATGGAAGAGCTTTATAGTGGGTTACCAACATTTTCTTCTAGTCGATATTTTGTAAGTTTTCACATCTCCTCGTTGGACGACTTCTCATGTGAGATGAACTTGTCATAGTATGCTATCTGAGATTCCTTGTCTATCTAGTCACTCCATTGTTGTCATTATATTTCTACTATGTAATTAATGGCTAGAACATCTAACAAGTTCATCTATATGAACTTCTAGATCCATGCAATATCCTTTGTTATTCTCATAACACCAAGATACTTGAATTCTATTGTAGAATTAGCAATTGTCTCTGGCTCAGAAGTCTTCTAGCTTACAGTTATATTTTAAGGTCAAATACAAATTTAGATTGTGATCATTAATTTTCTTTACCATTTTGGAAGCTTGCATCAGTGTAACCCTTTACACCCAACTCTTCCTTACTGTCATAATAAGGGAACTAATCCTTTTGTGCTTCCCAAGTACTTAAGAATGTTCTTTATGGTAGACCATTGATCAGATCTGAAAGATATCCACTTGTCATGCCGAATACATATGAGATAACGGGATGAGTACATAATATTGTGGATGTGATTGACATATTACATATGTTTTCTCATTCTTCACAAGAACTGGGATACCCGGCTCTTGAGAGACTAATCCCATTGAACATGGACACATTTTCTCTCATTGAGTCCTACATCATGAACCCATTTAGCATCTTAATGTATGTGCTCTTTCTTAGGTGAAGAATCTTTGTAGATCTATCTCTATTGATTCCTATCATATATGATGCTTCATCTAAACCCTTCATACAGAAGGTACTTTCCTTTCCAAGTTTTAATATAGTATAAGGATGTTATTCCCCATCATTATTAGGAATGTAAATATGCTCCCATTCAAATTTTGTAATCACATATTTCATCTCCATTTCAACTAAAATCAAATCTTTGACTATCTAGTCAAATCAAAGATTCTAGATCTGCGATGCTTGCTTCAATCTAGACTGAACTTTGTATTTTATCAACTTTATTTGCAATAACTAGATGTATAAAAACTTTAGGTTGTGTAACACCCAGATTTTCATAACACATGAGCGGAAGCAATAATTTTTTTTTCATTTGGGAGTGTCACAAACATGATAGTCATTGCAATTAAAGCAAATGAAACACTTTGCATTAGGTAAAATTGATTCATACATAGTCATTTAAAAAGAAAACTACAACTCATCTAACCTACTCTTTAAACAAGAATAAGCATAAAAAGATCTGTCTAAACTCTGGATCGTCTCGGTAGATGGCACCCCACTAGGCAAGCTTGAAAACTTGCTACATCTTTTCTTATTCTTTAAATCTTCCGTTGCTCCAAACCCTGCGGACATCGCGTCCCCAGCCATGCATTGGGAAAAACCGTCGTTAGAGTAAGTGGTATGAGTATTCTAAAAATATACATGACTAATAATCTGAAATCGACATTATAAACGACAAGTTACTATCAAGCTCTGAGTAAAATCTGAAACATAAAATCTCTTATTTCTTAATCTGAAACTTATATCTTTCTATCTTATCTTTCTCTAGAGACATGTACCCTGGTACATGGATCTCATGACCTACGCCAAAGCGCCTAGGTCTTACTTATCTTATCTAATACCCTCTCATCATTACTCATGGATGAGAATATGGGCATCTCTAATCTATGGTATCTTTTACTTACGATTTTTATCTGACTGTGGCCACCATTATACAATAAGTCCTCCTCTGTGACACCGAAGTGTCCTCTATGGTGCAACACACCCTCTGTTGGCACAACGTGCCCTCTGTTGACACCGAAGTGTCCTCTATGGTGCAACACACCCTCTGTTGGCATAACATGCCCTCTGTGACACCCGCAGTGTCTGGCACAACGCGCCTCTGAATCGTCCCGGGATTCTCTGGTGAGGACTTATTATATAATGCATTATGTGAATGTTTCAAATTAATTATCTTACGTCTATCTTTACTAAATACTGAATCTAAACTTATCTAAAACTGAGTACTAAACATGTACTGAATTCTGAATCTGAAATCTGAATCTGAATCACTGCTCTTTAAAATTTGAACATAATCTATTATAGAATTTGGATATGTATCTCAAATTACAACATATTTGAGATTGGGTCTATACGCATATCATGTACCTTTTATTCAAAATATGGCTACTCACATAGTGAGTAGTCTAAGTCTGAATCTAAATCTCTTATTCTTGAGTTCTAAATTGAATCTGTTATTGGATTTAATCATGTATCTCATTATCTAGGTAAACTTTATTCTAAAACTCTGATTTGGTAAGATTACTTCATTATACCAATTATATCACACATGAGTCTAATGTCTTATGAGACGAGATCTAAAATGAGTATAGAAATACTAAATATACAAAAGTAACTTAAGTAATGTGTATAGCTAAAGTATGATATCTGATTCTTGGCAAGATAACTCATTCTATGTTAAAACCTCATCAAAATCTGATCTTAATGGACTTAAGTCTTAAGATCATAAACCATAGAATAGAACCTTAGAAAATCTTAACTTGCATCTTAATCATACTCAATTTAATCTCATTAAGTCTGATCTCAATACATTTGTATGAACTTAAATCTTAAACCTTAAGGTAGAAATCATATAGATTCTCTTCGTGCAACTCAATCATGGCTTAATATCTCATAATATGATAATATCATCACAAACTCATGTTACAATATCTTTAATGCCACTTTAGTACATTTATCCTAGAATTTGGGCCATGGTCTACCATGTGCAACACCCATATTCTCACATAATACTTAACTTTTAAACATCAACCTTATTAAGGAATCTATTTCACTTTTTAATTTCTTAGATCGCTACATATATAAGAAACCTTGATGACATGTTCCTATTTGAAATCTCAATACATGGTTACATCTATATTTAAGAGATATGATAGAACTATATTTTCTTATCCTTCTTATGAACTTAACTTCATGATTTAGAATCATTCCATGACACATCACTACTTAAGATATTGAGCATATGAAATTCTACAATCATAAGCACATAAAATCATTCTTACATATTTAACTTAGAGTGTAGGACATGAATGGCTTGCTTAAGAAGCATGTAAATGTACTTGGTTTGACAAACATAAATACTCATGGGCATGAACCACTTACCTCTTGTGCTGATGATGTCCTTAACTTAGTCTTGATTTCTTGTTCCAAATCTTAATCACCTGGATATAATCAAAGTTTTATAAGTCCAAGCCTATATTCTCTCTTTCTATTTCTAAATCTCAAAACCCCATCTTCCTAACTACATATACCAACTTAGGGTTCTTATTTAGACTAAACATAACTTTAATCTGAAATCACCATAAAATATTGGTGTTGAAATAAAACAAAACGCATACTATATAATCAATATTATCTTTATACTCAAATAAGACAGAAGTCGTCTTATGAACTCATATGAACATATAGATCAAAGAAAATCTCAAACATAGTCATATATACTAATCTTACTTGACTCTATTATGAAATCAAATTAAAAATCATTTAGATAAATAATATCAGACTTAATTAGACATATATATCACTTATTGTCTCAAGATAATCATCTATTACCCTCACATAATGGTCACTCAGGTCCAAATCTTAATACAAATATGATAATACAAGAAAATCCATCAAATCTCTAGAAAAGTAATCACACAATGTAGTAAGATCATGTATAAAATATTAGGTCATAAGAAAAAAATCATATCATGGGTGAAATACCCAAAATACCCTTATTAGGGTTTATATCAAAAATCTCAATAAAACTTCTTATATGAAAGATCAGGCTCTGAAGTAATGTTAGAAATATCAAAATACACATTCAGTAAAATTTGTATAAATTTCTAAAGGCGTTTACTATTTTTAATTGGCAAAGCATCAAAATCATATAGTTTTATCTACCCAGAATATAATAAATAGAAAACATAAAAATCATACTCTGGAACTATTTTTATAAGATAGTATACTCGAATAGCTTTCTATAGGTATCTTGTTTGTCCCAAACCGAGATTTGTAGCTCAAGATATGAATTTTAGAATTTTACCTAATCTTGGTCAATCTCAGCCATCGAGATCTGATCCAGCGACCCTCATCTCACGTGCATCCCATGCCTAGGGCCGGCGCCTCATCCCTTCCGATTGGAGTCTTTGTGTCTGTAGACTCCGAAAACAGAGTACCTCCATCCCATCTCCTCCGGCGAGGACGGTCTTGTGCCTGAGGCTACGCGACCGCGAAGGAAGCTGTACCTCGTCTCCGGCCAGCCCCGATCAGCAAGGGCGGCGCTGCCTCCTTGGCTTGGGCAGTTGGGATTAGGGAACTCCCATGGTGTGCTACCGCAGCCATCCGCAAGGCACCACCCCCTTCTTCTTCGTCACAGATCTCCCTCTCTTCTTCCCATGCTTCACGAAAATCCTAGATCTAGGTGCGTGAGGGCTTATGCGCCGAATCCATAGAGCTTTTATAGAATTTTGGCTAAAGAATCTCGGACGGAGCCGCATTCTTCGTCGGACTCTATTCAAGTTCGTGAAACAGAGGACGCGGCTCTCCGAGGACTGGGGTGCTCCCCCTTTTGTTTTAATTTCTTTTGCATAAAACTCCAGTTTCTAGAAATATTTCTACATACCACTTCATGACCCCATTTGAACTCAAATTTTGGGGTAACTGATATATTATCATCAACTTCACACGAGTAAGATTTTAAGTAAAAACTAACTGTACGAATACTCCAAACATGTCTTTTAAATAAAAACATTATAATTACTAATTTAATTACCTAGACCGCTATATACATCAAAATCATCTGAAATTTCTCCCACCATCTTATATTCTAATTATTATTCTACTAAAAATATTTTGAGCATTCATTATGACCACAAAATACTCAATTCTCAATTTGCACTCCAAGGACCTATTTGTAGAATATAATTGGTCCAATAGGGCTGGAATTGAGCTCTAGGGCACATGGCCCACCCCTTAGTATTTCAAAGGGTCCATGAGCTTGATTGTACTCCAAATCATAAAAATAAGTCTTCAACCAATATAATTTCTCAATTGAAGTCCATGTATAACACATGTGATCAATATTTTGTTAGTTACATAACATGAAGACCTAAGCTAGGTCCAAGGCTCAAGCCATGATCTGGACTCATCATATTAGATATTCGTCACATTATTGTCCATAGGAATAATTCTTTTATGTTCATATACCACCGACTACAATCACACACATTTAAGTCATCATGTGTGTATTGGTTGTTTTAGATGGCTTGTATCACACATTTTGTGAACTTAATTACATACCTAGTCATAATAGGTTGATTGGGTCCCTTGGCATACACTTACTAGAAAACCCCACATTAAAGGATTACTTTAGTTATGAAATTGAGGATGTTACAGGTTGTGTTATGCACACATCATCATAATTATTCCTATTAAGGTGTGGTTTTAGCATCTATGTGCCAAATATCATAGTCGTAATAAGCTTCTATGGCAAATAGTATCTTGATGGGTTTAACCATGGCAACTGGTGAAAATCGTCATGTTCAATACCTTGAACTTGTTTGAAACCCTTTTCAACCAATCTACCCTTATAGGTACATTACCATCCATGTTGTTCTTCTTCTTGAAGACCCAATTGCTGCACCCTATGGGTTTTACCCCTTCAGGTGAATCTACGAAGGTTATTCCTTGCTGGTGTACATGGATTCCATCTTGGATTGATGGCTTCAAGACAATTCTCATACTCTGGTCCCTCAATAGCTTCTAGGAAGATTGTTGACGCCTTGTATCTGACCAACTCATCACCTTCTTGAGCTATAAAATATCCTAATATTTCAAGATCAAGGTGTGTTCTACTAGGTCTATGAGTTTTTGCATTACATGAGGAACTTGAGATTCCATAACAATATGTGGTTCTAATTGTTCCTTTTGTACCTCTTTAAGTTCAATGTTTTCTTTTTAAGTTTACTTTTACCCCCACTTATTTCTATGGAATTAAATTCCCTTTAGGGATACAACCATCATGGAAACAAACATTTTGTTGTCCAACTGGAATATAAAATTGGTATTCAACAAAATAACATTTATGTGATTTGTGGACAAAGCTTTTCAAGAAACTATTTCCTTATATAAACTTTCAATCCTAATCTTTATAAAAGACTTATCAGGACACTTCCCATGCTATATCTCATATGGTGTCTTTTGAACCATTTCAGATGATATATTGTTTTAGTGTAAAGAATGTGCCAAAAAGGAAATTCTAATATTAGATAGATTTATTGATAATCGCACTGTGATTAATAAGGTGTGATTCCTTCTTTCTAATACACTATCATTGTATTTCAGGTGGATTTTATCATTATACACTATCATGATCTCCCATCATGTCCTCAAACTCCTGGTTAAAATATTTCCACATCAATCATATCGAAGTGTTTTAATACTTATACCAAGTGGTTTATGGAATTTGTTCATGATCTCCTTGAACAATTCAAAAGATTAGACTTGTATTTCATTAAATACAAACTACCATATCTATTGAGATCACCGATAAATATAATGAGGTACTATTAATCACCTCTAGCATTTATTTTGAAATGTCTTTATAAATTAGTATGCATAAATCCTAATAGAATACTTGCTCTCCCACTACATCTAGTGGAAGGTGCTTTTATCATATTGACCAATTAAAAGATGCATGTCTATATTGGTTCAACAACCAAAAGATCCAAGATGACCATCATTTGATTCTAGAAATGCATTTCTCATTTGTTGTTCTAGATGACAATGTCATAAGTATTCATTGTTTGAGTCATCGAGTCATTTGGTGTCTATATTACTAACTATCTCTAGAACTATCAAATATAAACTATGAGGCATTGGAGCCACTACCATAAAATATCTTATCTTTGAAAGAAAAACATCAAATATATTCATAATATCCTTGTCAATACAAGATACATGATGATTTCATTAATGGCAGGTACATGATAGCAATTCACTAATTTTATTACATGCCCATTAAGTTGAGTGATAGATTCCAACTATAGTGGCAGCAACTCTTACTCCATGCATTTCTAGCTTACTTCTTCTTGGGTCTTGAAGTGGAGATTTCTATCTCCTTCTTCTTCCTGATTTCCTCTATATAAAGAGGACGATTCCTTTTCTAGTGTCCAGGCTGGTGACATTGGTGAAACTTTACTTCCTTATCACTCCTCTTTTAGCTTTCACTATAGAAGACTTTGGTTTCTGGCTAGTTTTAGAACTCTTCTTAGCTTTACCTTTGCCCTTGGACTTCCCTATACTGATCATCATCAAAGATTTGGGTTTGTCCTTCTTCATCTATGCTTCAGCTATCCTCAACATGTCGAGTAATCCTGACAACAACTTGTCAAAATCATTCATGGTGTTGTTCATGAAAATTGGTTATATGATTCTGGTAGTGATTGTAAAATCACATATGTGGCCAACTCTTGACCCAAGGGAAATCCTAGTCTGGCAAGGTTATCCACATACCCAATCAGCTTGAGTGTATGGGTACCTACCGGATCTCGTTCAGCCATATTGCACTTGAACAATGCCTTAGAGACATCATATCTCTCTTATCTTTCCCGGTATTGGTACATGTTCTTAAGATGTGTAACTATCTCAATAACATTTATGTTCTCATGTTGTCTCTACAACCCATTGTTCACTGAGCACAACATCAGATACTTGACATCTACAACATCTGTAAGTGCTTTTAGTAAGCATCCCTGACAGTCTTAGGCACATTGGGAGTAGGTTCATCTGAGTTTGGTATCTCCAGGACATAGAGCTTGTGCTCTTACATAAGAATAATTCTCGATGTCCTGAACCAGTCATAGAAGTTATTCCCATTCAACTTGTCCTTCTCAAGGACCAATCACAAAGAAAATATATTTATGTTTGACATCAGATTCTATAAAAGAACATTTGCAACTTTTGTCAAAAATCTTTTGATTTTATTTGATAAGTTTGATGACACTAATAAGGTTTTTAATTAATTATCACTCCCACTATTTTGTTCAAATTGATTTCCCTCCTATATAAAGTAGGAAGACTTCAGCGTACAACCTTCTAGTGAGCCAAGACCCAAGACAATTGAGTTATTACCCGACCAACGTCATCCTCCATAACCAATCATTAAGGTAGACAACTTTTTCCAATTGCATCTTATGCAATTATTGGATAGATGGTATGCACAACTTCTTTCCATAGTCCATCTTTATGCTTCAAGCACTTAATATCATTAATGTCACCTAGTTAAGCCTGACCCAAAAGCCAATACGATAGTAATGCACCCTACTTGGAAATCCCACATAACTACCATTACACTTTCACAAGATGGATATCACACCATGCTTGGCGTGCCCACACTTAGTCGATCAAGCTTTCCATGTGTTTTTCTTATAGAAAGCCTCTAAGAATTAATATTTGAATGAGGGACCTTATATATAAATAAATATACATATCCAATCACCACATACTTATAGTATATATCATATACATACTGTTAGGTTATAGGGGAGGTAGAGAAGGCAGTGGAAACAAAAAAATTTCTTCTCCCAAACCCAGAATAAAGGAATCGCGTCAACGTCTATACAGTAGGAAGGATGGTTTGTAGAGATATACCTCATCCTGAGGCTTTCTTGGTGACGTTACCTCGTGGCTTGTGCGGTCTTCACCTCTGGTCTTAGACAGTGTATGTGCAGCTCCTGGTCTCATCGGGACTGTCAGAATTGACAGCTATCCTTCGAGCAATAGAAGTCTCCCACCTCTGAAGTAGTCCACATGAACCACCTAGAACTCCGATCGCCTTGTCACACAAGGCACCGGAAGGAGTCGTACCCTCCAGTCGGCGTACTAGTCACTAATACTCTCTCCTACCACCAGTCACTTTTCTACAGTTGTCTTTCCCTTTTTGTGCCTCCCTTATTGGGTAGCACTTGCTCGGGGTCTCCTGGTTACCACAACCAGAGAGAACGACAACTTTGTAGAGCAACTGATGTTCTGAGTTGTTGTATCTGAGAAGCCTCCAATACCCCTATATATAGGAGGGTCATGGGATAGAGTTCTCTACCCTGGGCAATGCAGGATTAAAGCAGGAGTAGAAGGGTTCAAGATTTTCCACAAAACAACCAACTGCGCCAGCTAAACCGATCGTTTCAAGCATGAAACAGTCGGTAGGGGACTTGAGCCGATCGGTTCACACCTGAACCGATCGGTTGGGGCACCTGAGCCAATCGAATCACCTCTGAACTGGTCGATTCACTGCCCTAGTCAGTTCCCGATTGACTTTTCCTCTTTTGTTTCAAATTGATCCAAATACCAATCCTTGTTCCAATCAAATTGGACAAGTGAAACGAAGAGAAATTTCTTGCCAACCTGACTTTCCCAACTCGCTCAGTTGGACCAATTGAGCCGATCAAGTCAACCCTTGAACTGGTCGTCTCAACCAATCCTGAGTCGATCGGTTCATCACATGAGCCGATCGGTTCACCAACCTGAGCCAATCGATTCATCATATGAGCTGATCGGTTGGGAGAGCAGACTGCACAAAATCAGTCAATTGTAGTTTCAATCAATCTGATACTCTAATCAATAGGTCCAACACTTTGAACACTATGATATTGAGCTATCAATTGATTGAGTGTTTAATTGAACTACTAAACTCCTTTAGCAATCAATCTAAACATCGTTTGTGGATAAACTCCTCTTCCAGGTTAAATCCTATGTGTGTGACCCTGTAGGCCCATTTCACGTTGGCAGTGAAAGTCCATAACACTTATGACTTCACAAGCAAAGAGCAATGCCTAGTCGCACATCAGTGCTACCCAAGTGAAATAGAAAGTTGGAGAACAACTTTCAATCCTACAATCCGTGAATGGTGTTACAGTGAATGTATAATTCCTTTGTCTCTGATATCCTCAATGAACTCAAGGCATGGAACAATCATCCTGTCAACGTTCATTCACTTTCTTGATCTCAGAGTAGATTGGAGGAGATATGTATGACATCAATATCACATACTGATTCGCACATGCATGTGCATGCCTATCTCAATCCTACTCATCAAGTGGCCATGGATATCAAACTCCCTCAAGAGGGACAAATCCCATATCTATCACTCACCCCTCAAAAGCTCCATGTGTCAAAGCCACCCAATCATCACCTTTATAACAACCCATGTTTCAGGACTGTGTTTGATGATATCAGAGTGTACCCAATGACATGTGTTGAGTGTACCCAATGACATGTGTTGAGTGTACCCAATCCGTGAATGGTGTTACAGTGAATGTATAATTCCTTTGTCTCTGATATCCTCAATGAACTCAAGGCATGGAACAATCATCCTGTCAACGTTCATTCACTTTCTTGATCTCAGAGTAGATTGGAGGAGATATGTATGACATCAATATCACATACTGATTCGCACATGCATGTGCATGCCTATCTCAATCCTACTCATCAAGTGGCCATGGATATCAAACTCCCTCAGGAGGGACAAATCCCATATCTATCACTCACCCCTCAAAAGCTCCATGTGTCAAAGCCACCCAATCATCACCTTTATAACAACCCATGTTTCAGAGTGTAGTGATTTCAGGTCAAAGAATCACACTCACCACCATCACTGTGAGAACTGACTGCGACTACCATGTCATGGCTCCATGTGTCAAACTCATAGTGGGTCTGTCTGGTATGCTTGTTCTCTAACAAGTACCTATGTGTTTGCTTTGATATCTCCATATCATGACTAACAAGATTTTGTCATCAACCAACACCACAATCTAGTCTTGTGTGTCATTGTTGTCTATCTACCTTCCATAATGACATTCGACTAGGGACATAATAAGAACGTACAAACTCTTAGCATCTGTATGATCTCATCGTTTAGGTCCTTAACCTGAAAGCATACGTCATTGAGTACTGTCATTTTTAGACATTCAATCCGTTCTATCATTATCTCATATGACTGAACCAGACAGAATTGGAAGCTTGCCTTTGATGTTTATCAAATCAATCTTAATGTTTCCCACCAATCATCCCATGATTGGCTCTCAAGGCATACATACCAACACATACTATATCCACAAATAAAAAAACATGCAATCAAAAATATATGAGTGATGGTTATGTCCAGTCTAATGTAATTCTTTGTAGGAATAAAGAATTTCTACCACTTAAGTCCATATCACATGTAGCAACATGTACAAGAATACTTTTGTAGGCTCGGTCAGTCATCTAAAACCTTCAGTTGATCGGTTGGCCATCAGGTCAATCGGTAAGTTTCCTACAGTTGGTCAACTAGATCTTAGCTTAGTGATTGGTTGGACTCCTCCAATGATTGATTGGGCCTCCAATGTTGGTTGTCTCCTCCTGTAGTTGGCCTCCTCAGTCCTCCATTCAGTTTGACTCTCAATCCGTTGACTCATCTAGTGAAGAACATCTTCTCGTATGAAAAAAAAATCAAAATATCCTAGTCCATGTTACATTGTAAAAAGAAAACCTCGAGCTACATTTGAGGGGAATATAGGAAAAGGAGTATTAATGTACATTTGGAAAGGAAGGGATAGGTTTTATATGCGAACTGGATAACAATAGGAAATAAATCAAACAACCATACACACAATCCACATGGATTTTGGCCATAACCACACATACATCCACCATCAAAATGGTTAAGGGTGACACATATAGATTGGATATATACAGATATATATTAAGGTTGTATGTGGTATTTAATCAGATGTGCACATTAGTTATTTAAATCTTTGCATTGTATGCAACAAAATAAACTTGATCTCATATTGATTTAAATCCTAGTACATCTTAATTAGCATGGCTTTGATACCATTGTAGGGAAATTGAGGAAACATATAAGGCACTGGAAACAAAAATGTAATGCTTGATTCATGAACTAGTAAATCTTATCAACAACAATGTATCGAGGAAGGAAGGTTGCAAGAAATATACATGATCCTAGAGCAAGTTCAGTGAAAACTGTTGTAGTAGCATGCTTCTTTTGCAAGCAACATTCAGACGGTTTGTCGGCGGTGGCCTCCTAGTGTAGCACCAAAAACAACAGTTCATGACGTCCTCATAGCATGTGGCAATGATCTCCACGCCTCTACGCAGTCTGATCAGACCATCGTGAACTCCACTTTGTGCTACCAGAGCCAACGACAAGGAGTTGTCCCTTTGAACGTTAACTTGCTAGGGTTGATTCACTCTCCCATGTTGTCTCTCCCTTTTTGTCCTTCCCTTTTACAAGTAGACTTTCTCAGGCTCTCTAATACCACAACTAGAGAGAACAATAATTATCACAACTTATTGTTATGTCTATTGGAAGCCTTGAATACTTCACTATTTATAGGATGGCTAGGTTCAGGGTTTCCAAATCATCTGGGAGTCGAAAAGGACAAATTTTCATGATTTTTTTTAAAGTTGCGAGTGTCGAACAAATTGGATCATTATTGCACCAGTTGGTTCACTTATAAAATGAGTGGTTCAACACTTGAATTGGTCGGTTCACTTGCTTTCCTATTCTCAATCACATTGTCATTCAATATTCAATTAATGCACAACATAGCATTAACACAATCCTTGATCCAATTGTATTGATCATTGAGGTTCTGAGTAGAATTATTCTCATGGTTCAGGTCCTCAACCTCAAGACATATGTCATCAAGTAGAATTATTCTTTAGCCATCTACCATGTTTATGTCATCATCTCCTGATTTAGACAAACATTATAGATGAAATTACCTTTATAATTATAAAATCAAGTATATGATTCCTCATTACAATCATCATATGATTGGATCTTGGGCATACATACCAACATTCTTCGACCAAAATTGTGGGTTTACCAAGTTCATATCACGACTTGGTTTCTTCTTACACTTCCTCTATCGTGAGCAACATGACTAGAGATCCAAAAATCCAATCTAGAGAAGGAGGTGCTCCTTCTTAAGGACAACGAACCTCTACATCACGTTCCAGGAGGAGGAACTACACCAGGCAAGCATAGGCTCAGATAATGGGGAATACAAGGGCTCGAGAACCTGCTTTGGTCATGTCCGAGGAGCAACTAGAAGAAGTGAAACCATGGAAACAATGGCAATGGAAACATGGAAGCAATACGAATAGGTCTGTAAGACTAAGCCAAAGTTAAGGGAACCATCATGCAAAGTTAAAGACCAAAGTGCCATTGGTTTATGAAAAAACAATGTGAAATAAGGAAACCAAATCAGAGATCTAACCACTATGAGAGGCCTGAAGGGAACCCTTTGAAGATAAAAAAATGATCATAGGGGTCTAGTCAAAATTGGGCATGGTTCTCTTGGCTGGAGAGCCTTCAATACACCATGGAGACAAGTGTCGATGAGGACCGCAACTTTGGCTATAGAGTACAGAGGATGGGGCAAACCCGATGCAAGAAACCGGTTGGAAAACACAGAAGAGGTGTAATGGATGCTTAAACAAGTGGCAGTTTCACAAAGGAGGCCAAGGAAAGGAGGTTCTTACTGGAGATGAAGGTTGATAAGGATAGAGAATTCAAGGATGTAGGGGAGAAATTGGAAGTGAAGGAGAAAAATATGCAGGTTGAGGTTTGATTGGATTCCCTTAAATACGTGTAGGGATCACTCTTATGACACCTATGAATTGGGGTGGCGAGAGAAAGAGAACCATGATTGGGCATTTTGTTCACTGGGCAAGAAGGAAAGTGTGTTACAACTTGTTCAAACATGGAAAGAGGGGAAGATTCATAGGAGAATAAAATCACAAAAAGATTTTGAGATGAGGGAGAAAGCGATCAGAAAAGGAATCAATAAAAATAGAGTTTTTATATAGAAGAGAACGTGATGGCTTGAAAATTGTTAGATCGTGGGTGTTGTTAAGTCATGGCTTTTGGATGGGTGCCAGAAAAGCAAAGAAAAAGAAATAGGCTCGTGTCACATAAACTTAATTGAAACTTTAGAGTTATTTGAAATAATTAGCATGCTTTTATATAAACTATACTAAAACTTTTCTTATTAGTTTAGAGGGTTAAACTAAGTCAAAACAACTTCAAACCTGAGCCACAAGTTAATTAGGTAGTCTATTTACTTCCTAACCAGTAGGATTTGAGTTTTAATCTCTTTTTTCCATCAATTCCATACAAGACTTTATATTTATTTACATTAAAGATGAGATATTGTAAAACAATTTTCCTTTGTTAGTTGGTTGAGTCAATTTCAAGATCAAGAGTGGTAATCCCCTTAGAATATCTTTCTCATAATATTTTCTCTGTCTTAGAAAAGTTGTCTATAAGAGAGAGAAAAAGAGAAAGTAATGTTATTTCTTTCATATGTCAAATGTATATAAATAGAAGAAGGAAAGTAATATTAACATATCTTGATTAAGTGAGTATTATTTTCAATGTAGTTGAATTAAGGCATTAAGTGAACTATTCACTTATCTCTTTTTAGTATTCCAAAAGAGGAGGATAGATACAAATAAGGTAAAACTAATTCTTCTTATCATTTAAGATAAAGGGAAACTTATCGGTACATAAAACAAAAAGAAGAGGTATTTCAATTCTTTAATCCTATTATCTTATTATTCAAAAGAAATACTTGTCCATTGGGATTTTTGCATTACGTTCATAACTTAACTTTTATTAAAAACTCTATTGAATTTTAAAGATTCCACATACAATTTTGAGATGTTACAATTCTAGTGACCTTAAATAAATTTTGTCCCCAATATTCCCTTTAGGTTACTACCCATCTTAGAGTTTTACCTACCCCTTTGTTGGTGATAGTTAGTTTATCAAGGTTCACTTTGGAAAATTTATCATGGAAAATAGATATATATTACCTTAGTTCTCTTCTTCTTTGTTTACATCCATGGTGAAAATCCTATCTTGTCTCTTAGGTGGTGGATTCTTATTCTTATTCTAATTTTGATACTTCTTCAGAAGCTTAGGGTAGTTAGGTTTGATGTGCCCAGGCTCCCCAAAATAGTAGCATGCTCCTATATAGTGCATGAATGGGCTTGCATGAATCATGTTGCAAGTTAGACACTCAGGTCGCTCAGGTTTTAATTCAACTACAACCTCTTGTGCCTTTCTCATCATGACATGATTATTAGAGGGAGGGTGCTAGTTGTTTCTCTGGGATACTTCCTTCTTGTATGATCTTCTAGTTCCAGGATGCTCTTCCAACTCTAGGACTGAATCATGGTCTTCTTGAAGAGATCGGATGCCTCTTCTTGATAAGGCAAATCTCCGATCGGGTTTGAATCCTTAGATGAACTTCTTATCTCTAAGGACTTCTAGTACCCTTGGTTATAATTTTGGAGTACATAGAACTTCATGGCATATTGGGTGACAATCATATCATCCACCTATCTTAAGTTAGCAATTACGTCCTCCTTCCTCTCTATAGTAGCCTAGGATACATGGTAATCTTGGAAGTCTTCAACAAACTCAGACCTTGTGAGTGCATGTGCATCAACCTCTCTTGAGTTGATAAAATTATCCCATTAGTTAGGGTTGTGGTCGTGAATTGAACCCTAGAGTGTTGAGGGTAGTCTAGGTCACAAAAATAGTGTTCCACATCTCTAGTCCATTCTTCACCTTTAGTAACTACATCTAGATCTCCTTCAATCGAGAATGAGCAAAGACTTATCTTCATGATATCTACTATTGTCAACTTATGGTTTTCTTAGGTGATGGGGCCCCTTTGTCCCAAAGCATTGGTGAATGCTTGGACTAGGTCATCTGAAGTCACCTTAGGGTTTCCTTCATCCTCACTTCCTTCACTAGAGGAGCTAGTGAAATAATCCATCTTCTCTTTGCCTTTGTAAAATTTCTTAGGGGCCATACCTAGGGTTAGAACATATGAATTGTATATTTTCCTAGTAGACATCTACCTACTTGTTGTGATTCCATATTGTAACACACATCTAACTTTACACGTGGTTGTGGAAGCATTTCCCATGTTTTCCATAACATGGTATATTTGGATTCAAAGGATGTCACATATATGATACTCTTTGCAAATAAATAAATGATCTCCATTCTTTAACTAGAAAATATTCATACATATTTAATGTACAGAGACTACAACTTAATTTTCTTCAAGTATAAATTCTACCAACCACACTTGGCCAAACATCTAGAACATTATAGTGAAATATTTCTAATTGATAGGATCATCTAGGTAGATGACACCCCACCAACATGATCTTAAGTCTTATAGTCCTTGATGTGTCCTTCTCTATTCCTCACTTTCTCTAAAGCCTAGGGCCATTGTGTCCCCATCCATGCAATGGAAAACATAAAACTGATAAAGGGTTATTGATATGTTATAGAAATAATAAAAGTATGTAAATTTGATATAATGAGAACTAGAAATTAGCTCAAACTTAAGCATTATTGAAGCATTGTCTTAACATAAAGAACAGAATAAGAATTATATGCATCACTACATAATTGGGCATTTAAGGACACATAATGATAGGAACGCCCATGATTCTAGGAAGTCCATGACAACCTATTTAGGGCCATAGTTATGAGAGCACATAAAACTCATAATTTTCTCATTACTTGACCTCTCTCTTATGATTCCATCACTTTCATGTGTATAATATGATTCTTAATCATATCATAACATTAACATGAATATCCTCTTGAATCTTGAACATAATGGGAATTCTCCCTCTTGGAACATAATGGGATTTCTCCCTTTTAAGCGTGATGGAATTTCTAACTTTCAATAATTAAATTGAACTCTTTTGTCATTTTCTTTCATGACCATAAACATAATATTAACGAATGTGATAATCATGAATTATAATAGTAATTAATCATGAATAATATGATTCATATTTAAATAGCATAGACTTTCATGAAATGCAATTATGCTCTTAGCATATACATACACAGACCAATCAATCAAAATACGAGTACACAGCGACATGGACTGTTTACTTTTGAGCAAAACTTCTAAGTTAATTCTCCTTCCTTGATTTGATTGGTCTCTAAAACACATGTGACATGATTAATATACATAAATTTTACTCACAAATATTAATTCTTGGTCATTGAATAGTCGAGTACTTTATGGATATAAATCATGTTTCAAAATATGCTAAAATGTTAGAGCATAAAAGTATCTTTCCATCACATATGTTTCTTTGAGGAAGGTGCAATTTTTATGAATTTTGCAAGTCTGAACAATTAGAAATCAAGAAATCGTATGTGTGACATTGACTAGAATGGAAATGCAATAGATTTGAATCTAAAAGGAAAAGACAGGATAACCAAGGTGTGTTTTGTGCATGAATCAAATATGTGGCAGAGAGGAAGTCATTTTCCATTCAATATATTTTGTGATTCGGAAAACAAGGATGCATGTGGAAATGCAAAGATATCCTTCTTTTATAAATTCATCGATAACAATGTTGACGATATGATGGTCATATCATGAGTGACTACCGGAGCTCCCCTTGCTCCATCACGAGTAGTGTGACTGGGCCTCCAAAACTCTAATCCAAAGCGGGATTTGTCGCTTCTTAGGAAGAGCCAACCTTCCACTACTACAGAAATAGCTTATAACATCACATTTAGAGGCGTTGGTTGTACTCAAAAAATTGACGCCTAAACCCTACAACATCAGTTGAAGACACAAACCGACATATATATGTGAAGACCAGCCAGACACGGGTATCGATTTCTATTTAGTGTCGGTTGCACAATAAGAAACTGACGCCTATAATCGTCTGCCAAATCTAATTTTTCCAGTGCAAAAAAATAACCTCCAAAGTTCCACATACAGTGTCGGTTGTTTACCAAATAACTAATAACTAACGATTTTTTGTGAGACAGAAATCGGGCCCACTTTTGTCGTCAGTTTTCTTGTAATAACCGACACTGATATGATTTTGCGCGCTCTCCCCGTGAAAATTTTTAGGGTTTAGGTTGCCCAATTGGCATCGATTTGTTATGACAACCGATGCTTTTGGGTCTTAGGTGTTAGTTTTAGAAAAAACCGACAACGATTGTTAACTTAATAGCCCCCCCCGAAATAGACTCTTCCCCATTCTTTGTTTCATCGTTCTAGCTCTGTCTCTGGCGATTTGTTTGTCGCCGTCTGCCGCCGCTTCCGGCTGCTCGTGTGCTCAACATTGCCGCTCGTGTGCTTAACGCCACCACCTTCCTATGTGCTCAATGCCGCCGCCGCCTGCTCAACGCCATTGCTGCTACTGCCGACTGAGCTGCTCCTCGTCTTCCTCCACGAGCTTGCTGCCAACTGGTACATTTTCTTCCACTCTTCTCCCTATTTGATCGTCCTCCTACTCTTCTTCTTCCTGCTCCACTTCTTCCTCCTATGGCCTTAACGTCGGAGGTGGTTGTCGCTTCCTGTTCCAGAATAAGGGAGGTGGCTGAACCCTACTCCATCGCTGACAGTGATGAAGAGGACCTCTTCTTCTTCCTGCTCCTCTTCTTCCTCCACTCATCTTCCTATAATCTTTCTCATTTCTTCTTCCTCCACTCTTCTTCCCTGTTAATTCTTCATGCTCCTCTAAAATTGATGCTTATTGACACCTAATTAATTCATTATAATAGAATTGCGTTGATGCACTTGTGCTCTTGGGCTGAATTGAGTTGTTGTGTCATCCATTTGTGTTGTTGACTTGCATATATTTGTTCTTCAAACTATAAGTGAGGTATAATCTCACTCTCCCAATGTGCCATTAGGCTTCATTTTGATTCAAATCTTGTGCTTGCATATATTTGTGCTTCTAATCCTTATGCTTGACCTAATTCAGTAAATTTGATGCATGTTGAAATAAGATTCAAACTTGTCCATTCTAGCATCCTAATTTGATTTGATTATGTGCTTTGAACCTTGAAACATGCGTGTTAAAGATACATTGATGTTGAATCTCAAACTTAACTCACATGTGGATCTTCTATTTCTAAAATGAGTATATGAACTCCTAAATCAGTAACATATATTATTCTTTGTGCACCCAAATACCTTGTGAATCATGTATGCGCCCTAAGGTGATTAAATGCCTAACATATATTAATTTTTGATGCCATAACATAATGCATAAATACAATGATTTTTCAGTCTCTGTCTACTACTTTTTCTGAAAATATATAACATCATTATATATACTTACAATTATTAGTACTTATATTTTTTAGTCTCTGTCCACCCACAACACTCACTATGAACTAGGCCTCTATGCCAATGTTAATGTTCCCTAATGAAGAACAATTGAACATCATCCTAGATGATCGTTCCTTAAACTAACTAACCATACCCGAACATTAGCATTTTCTAAATGGAAGACACTACAGGCCTGGTGAAGTGACACTAAATTTTGGCAATTCTTCACATGTTATCGAGGTTGAGTATGATTTGGCAGGAAATCTTATATCAAAATCCAGTTGGTGCAATTGGATTAGAAAGATGCTAGTGGGTCATAGCGACAAGCTTTTTCTTCGTCCAGTTGGTTATAATACCATCGATGTTTGGATAACCAACATCAACAATGAGACCCCCGATCATCTATGGTGATATGAGCACACGATGGATCAAACCATCTCAGTCGAATCTGATGATGAGATCCCTATCAGTTCAGATTCGTCTAAATACAGTGAGGATCTCCGCGACACATCATCATCATAAAAAAGACCACGGTAGGTTCAATTGACAAATATAATTCTCCTATCTTGTTTTGTGTTTACACTTTTTATCTTAAAGTAATCAATCCTCATAGCTACTTTCTTTTCTAAACTTCAGGAGAAGATCACCATAATGAAAAGGCCTCAAAGTTAATGATGTGGGATCATGTTGGTATAGTATTTAGTTGTCTATCTATCTAGACTTGTCTGTATTAATAGTTATTTTAATTATGTGCATGTTTATGGATACACCAACCCCTTTGTTTAGTTACTGTTTAGGGGTACACCCCTGTGTGGGGGTCCGTTCTTGAGAGAGATTCATGCTTGGGCTCTGGTCATGTATAATTTCCACCTCCAATCATCTGGATGCATGTTGTTCATTTTTCTGAATTTGCTTCTTAGTTGCTTATGGAAGTTGCATATGATGGGTATATACTACTTAATTCATCAATTGACATTCTATTTTGTAAGTGTTTGTAATACTACAAACTTTCTTTTATTTTTCACTAGACAAATCTAGATTTTGTACAATTCATGTACTAGACATGATCAAGCTCCCAATTGAAAAATCAAAGCTACCGGGGTTGTGCTTTCTTTTCATTTTTGATAGTCCCTCCACCTATTCTATGTCCTTATCTATCATTAAATACCATATATCAAGTTTGACATGAGGACACCTTAAATCTTGATAAAGTGTTTCATCATTGATTGTATATTGAAATATTATATGTCATACATCTCCTGACAATAAAGTTTCTAGGATGTCTGGAGTATGCATTTGTATATTGTATAGATGAATTGATGTATGATACCAACATTTTTTATTTTTTTATTTTCTTTGAAAAAAGAAACATATTATAGTCATCTAGTTCTAATTTGGTAATTCCAGGGTCGCTCTAAATCTCAGAACCATATGCTAGGTTTCTGATAATGAAGAGCCTTTGTCATTGATGTTAATATAATCATACTATCACAGATAAAATATTTTGGATTTCAGTATGCTTTTGACAAATGTACATTGTCAAATCAAAAGCCACAAATAAATGATTTTCATAAAACAACAGTAAATATTGAGTCACATATAGTTGACTAAAATACAATAGCTGCATCAGCATTGAGAGATTGGGTTACATTTTTCAAATTAGCAGCAACATCTAGATCATGGCCAAATTTATTACCTTCCCTTTTTGACATGCTAGAACATAATATTGAAGAGTAGTGAATTCAAAAGATCAATCTCCTTATCCATGGCAAGGATTCTTCCTCTACACTGACTGTTGATTTTGGTTATCACACTTGGTGAATAAGACTTGTGATAGAGCCGGTGTATCTATTTCCCACGATTGGTTTGGCCCATCCATGGAGTTGTTTCATTATGATTGGCTGAATACATCTATGATAGAGCTATGGATATGGTGAGATCTTATTTATACATCCATATACCTTGTTTTATATACGGTAATCTGGTTTCTTATATATTAAGGCATACATAATACATGTTTTGCAGCCACTTACACACAATCTGTAAAGATTTTGCATTTTCCCATGTGGGATTTCCAGTTCCTTCTTTAATCAGTCTTGTAGATAAACATCCTTCATCAGTTATCTTCGAGTAAGTTTACTTTGCTTATCGGGACCAAAAAAAGTTTACTTTTCTTATAATTTGGACTTAAGAAATTACATTTTTATTATGGATTTTGAGTTATTAATTTTTAACTTTTTAACCTCTAGTGGTAGGCATTGGGAGTTACTGGTTATTGTCCCCAAGACATTCAATGTTTATTATCGAGATCATGCGGGGAAGGAATTGGACACATTATATGGACACCCAAGGAAAAAACCATTATTCACGTGAGAAATATTTCATATTTTTATATCTGTTAACATATGTTATTACATTACTATTTAATTATGTGATTTAATATGTTACATTAACATGTAGGCTTTAAGAGAGTTCAAAAAAGCTGGAGGAAATATCTCCAAGAAAAAGAAATAGTTACTAATTTGGGAGAATGTGAAAGTAATTTTCTGACTCCAATGTATATATTATTTATATGAACTGTGCTTATTTGTATTTTTGAATATTTTGTATGTTTCAATTTATAGTGTGCTACACAAGACAACGGTTGGGCATGTGCATACTATGTGATGCACTATATGGACCTAATTATCAAACATGTTGCATTGGAAATCGATACTATGCACCAAGTATTATATATAGTCTCATTAGATAATATGAAATATATCAATCTTATTATATATTATTACTTATATATATATACATCATTCTCTTTGTAGGTGTTTAAAACTGACTTTACTACAGGTAAAAAGTTATTAGATGTATATATACTCCCTATACGATGGATCAATTAGATGATGTAAGAGAACAATGGGCAAAATGCCTACAAGTAGGGAGAATTTTTTATTATGATTGGGATTCTGATGACGATAAATAAAGAATGATATTTCTAAACTTTGTTCTCATAATTATTTTTGTAGTTGATGACATGTGAAACTTTTATATATATATGTATTAATGAATTTTCTACATGTGTCTGAATGTGTGAATGTGAAGATGAATACATGAATGTTTCTACATGTGTCTGAATGTGAAAAGAGATGAAATGAATGAAATTGCAGGTTGCTAAATGTGTGTGAAAATAGATGAAATCTGAAATGGAACTACTAGTTTCTACATGTGTGTGATGAAAAATAATATGAATTAAATGTGCTTATACATGTGTGTGATCATAAATTGTTGTCCATCTTGTTAATTTTGTAGGTTTGTGGCCTGTTGTTGGCTGAAATCAATGGATGTTGTAAACCTACAGTTTAGAACTGAACTGCAGGTTCTGCATCCTGCTGACCAGCCATACAACAAGCCTGCAAACTGATAAAAAAATCAGAATATAGGCGTCGGTTATTAGTATAAAACTGACAACAAAGACATACATCGTCGATTATCGGTAAAAACTGACACCTATTGTGGCTAGGTACCATGGATGTAACGTCCCTGGATTTTCACCTTCTCAAAACCTCATGGAGATGAGAAGATAAAATCTAAAAATGTTAAGCAATTGTATCAAAGTGTGTTGCGGAAGCAATATGTGCATACATGAACATACAAATAGAATGCATACACCATAACATTTCTCAACAATTAACATGTATATTTACAACATGAATTATTACAACTTGGATTACATTTACATATTGAAAAAAAAAAGAAAATTACATAGTCTAAACATGCATGCTAACCAAGATCCTAGACAATAGGTAACCTGAACAACTTGCTCACACCCTGTTATTTTTCTCCCATGCTATCTCTGAACCTAAAACATACGTGAAACAAACGAATCAATAAAAGTTGGTACGTGGTAAAATATACACTAGTAAGGTTGCATAAAGGAAAATACTTGAAGAAGGAAGAAAGAGAAAAAACCATTTCTTAAGGAAAAAATCAGGTAAACATCCTTTTTATTACATTTATTTGATGTGGTTGTACTACCCTTATCTGCACTTGACTTACATCTAGTATGGGCAAAAATTATATCATCATACATCTAACATGGGCCAAAACATCATACATCCATGTTAGGCAACATACATCCATACCGGGCTAGGTGCACTACTAGCTACAACCCATCCATATCCTTTTATGTTATATTAGATTTTGGCAAAGTATAACTCATAATAGTTCAACCAAGCAATGAATATTCAAATAATAGCATTCATGATATTACATACCTCAGGTGCTCTGCCTCTGATCCTCCATTTAGGTGGGAGCGCCACCGCCATCTTTGGTTGCGGCAGAGCAAAGGGGCAAATCACCTCTGCTCCTCCTCACATCAATCTGAAGCTCCTGAAGGCTGCACAGCTCCTCGAGGAACTCCTCTGTGTTCTCAAACAATGTCAGCCATGCCCTTCAGACCACTCCCTAGTTCCAACTTCAAAACCGGAAAAGCTCCACCTCGTCGGCCATCAGAACGGGTACCTGGGTCCATAGAACGTGTCGTCTTGGACCCTCATGACCTCGACCTTTGATTCTTATGCTCATTACCTTTCAAACTGACTTCTACCTCTGACTCCTTCTCCCACCCATGGTCTGTGAATTATGGTGGAGAGACTGTGTTGGAGGCCGCTCTGTTCTCTCTGTGTGGGCAACGGTTTGCCTCAAGTGAGGGCTTATTCAAACTTTCTTGACGAACAGAGGTGTGTTGGAGGCATGATCTTGCGATTGACCCACGATCACCCATAAGCAGCGATCACCGCTTCATTCTAGTTGCCCACGTTGTCTTGGCTAACTGATCTTGCAAATAAGATTCAAGCTGTTATATACAACCCATCTGAGGGTCACGACATGGCCACATCAGTGATCTGTGGCTCCTAAATCCAGGGAAGCATGACACAGCCTAATCTAGGCTTAAGGTATTAAACTTAGGTCTAATAAATCCTCAATTAAGCACATTATTTTCCAAATTTCAAACCTCCATAGCTTCCTCTAGGAACATCCAAATGCCACCAAATTTTAACCATAGCTTCCTTACCTCTCAAGGTACATTCTACTCTAATTTGGGGATGAAACTCATATATTATACCATTCAATTAAATTCCTAAAAAAGGCATTAAAAAGATATATCTTAATCATGATGTCACCCTCACATCAACACACCTACTTTGTCAAAAGCTTGGAACTCTCAATATAATTCAACCGTATGATTTCACTTAAGTCATTGGACATTTTAGGATTCCAAAAGTCCACTTCATCACAACCAAGGTCCTTGGTGATGAAGTGTTGTGCTAAATAATTTTTGGTTGCTTGTATACCCTCATTATCACTGCCAGATAAGACAATGTCATCAACATACACAATAAGGATAACAAGTCATGTTGCTGACTTATGAATAAATATAGAATGGTCATATTGTGATCGCCGAAAGCCAAAGGTAATTAGGATCTAGATGATTTTATCAAACCAAACACGTGAGCTCCGTTTAAGACCATAGATGGCCTTTATGAGTTTACATATTTTGAAGGCAGACTCCCCCTAAGCAACAAATCCCAGAGGTTGCTCCATGTATACCTCCTCCTGTAGAATCTCCATATAAAAAGGCATTTTTGACATCGAGTTGAAATAGAGGCCAGTCTTTATTCACAGCAATAGATATCAAAATGTGAACAGTTTTTAAGCGTACAACTGGAGAGAAAGTCTCAAATTAGTCAACACCATATTTCTGTGTGTAACCTTTTGCAACTAATCTGGCTTTCAGGCGTTCAATAGTGCCATCCGATTGATATTTAATGGTAAATATCCAACGGCAGCCCACTGTAGGGCAAGAAGAAGGATGATCGACTAGATCCCATGTCTGACGATCGCAAAGTGCATGCATTTCTTGCTCCATAGCATGTTTCCAGGAAGGAATATGAAGGGCCTCTTCTGTTGGCTAAATGGACATCTATAAATCCCTTTGTTTTGATTATGACAAACATTTCACTCTTATTGATCTAACGAGCTACTTGAGTGTGCAGGATTAAGGTGGATGCCAAAGCAACTAGGGAAATCCATATGCTTACACATTTATGTTTTCTTGCAATGTAATTGCTTTGTAAAAACTTGTACAAATATATAATGTACAAGTACTTAGATTGCATGTAAATCAAGCGTTAGATCTTCCCTAGCTAAACACCACATTTAGATAAGTCATCCCCTTCAAATAGGATCACATTTGCACACTCATACATATAGTTAGTGCCTAAATTGAAACATTGAAACAGGATCAATCTCGGTCGACAAACTCCTCGACCGAGACACTCTCGGTCGACAATCTTCTCGACCGAGAAAGATCCAAAGTAGCCGTTAGACACAACAGACAAGTTAGTTGGCAGTTGGAGAAAGACGTTGCAAATCACTTGTTCCAGAGTGTCGACAAAAGTTCGACCGAGTAGGTGTCTCGGTCGACCATTCCTCCACCGAGATGATCTCTGACAGCAACTGCAGAATTAATTAATTAGCCATTGTTAAAGAAACAACTTTGTACCTAACGGCTAGTTAAGCACTTAGAAACCCCTAGAAGTTGTCTAGAACGTCCTTAAGCATCCTTAGGCCATTCCTATAAATAGGACAAGCCATAGGACACTCAAAAACACTTGTTATATACTTGCTACACTTGAGAAATCCTTGATCATACTTTGAGCAATCTGTTTGTGAACAATTTGAGCATTGCGACAATTGGCCATTTCATTTCTTAGCTCATAATTCGTGTCCTATAGGCTAGTATTTCCTACCCACTGCAATCACAAGTCCACACACTTGGTTAGGAGATCTATACGCTTGATCTAGGCAAATCAAGCCTTGGGCTACAAAGGATAAGTTGTAATTTCCTTTTTTTCTTTCTTGTTCCCTATTATTGTTTGTACTCTCCTTGCTACTCCTAGGTTGGAGGCTGCGGATTGGAGAGGGTGAAGATCTTCTTGGTGAAGAAGAAGACTTTGAGCTACTTCAGAAGGCTGGTGCAACGGGAGGTTACTTCTAGAGAGGAAGGCTACTTCAAGGGGGAGCTTGGAGTTACTTCAAGAAGGCTACCTCAAAGTTGGTGCACCTACTTCAAGTGAAGGCTGTTCAAAGGGTGTAAAGGAAAGTATTGTATTTTGTATAAATCCTCGAGAGGTAATAAAATAAATACTTTCAAATCTCGGTTGGGTAAGCAACCGGGTAGTGGACTGACAACTTTAGTATTTGCTAAAGTTGGAACCACTCTAAACACCTGTCTCCTTCTTCTAATTTCAATTGTGGTTGTTTGAATAAAATAAATTGTTAAAATTATAAAAACTCTATTCACCCCCCTCTAGTGTTTTTCAATTGGTATCAGAGCAGGCTTCAAGGAACCCTAACCAGGTCTTGAAGAATGGAGGGTAATGGTGATTACAATCGCAACAAAAGGAGCAGCTTGGACAAATCTACAATATATTGCAATTGGTGCTTAGGAACAAGCCACACAACAACTAGCTGCCCATGGAAATCAAAGAAAGAAGATGAACACAAGGATTGTCTTATTGCTACAACTAGTGAAGAAAAAGAAGAGGTAAGTCTTTTTTATTTATCTAAAGAAGAACTAGTTGCTAGTCTTGAAGAGACACATAATAAATATGTTGAGTGCAAGAAGAAACTAAAGAAATCTAATAAAGCAAATGATGAATTACATGCTAAGCTTCTTACTATTACATCTGAAAATGAAGATCTTAAAAAGATCATTGAAGATCATGATATTAAGATAAAATCTATAGAGGCAAATTGCAATCTACTTTCTTTAGAAAAGATTAATTTGCAAACTCAAGTGAATGATCTTCAAAAACAACCCATTTTATGCACCCATCTAGATTATGATTCTATTGTCAAAGAAAGAAATTCGTTGTCATCTAACCTAGATCAAGCAAAACTAGATATCAAGAAGAGAATGGATGAGATTTCCAAGTTACAACAAAAAGTTAGTAGTTTAAATAATAATGGCATTCTTGATCAAATCTTAGATAATCCCTATCATCAAATTGGGAGAAGAGGACTAGGATACAAGACTAAGGGGAAATCTTATCAACAATCTAGTTGGAGAAAGACACGAGCACATCAATCTATATATGTACCTAAAGGAACAAATACATTTGTACCAAAGAACAACCTAGAACAAAACCATAGAAAAAGACTTGAGGTTGATTCTATATGTTTCCATTATTGCTTACGTCTTGGACACTACTCTTTTTCATGCCCATACAAGAAAAAGGATGTTGAGTTGGTATGGGTTCTAAAACCCCCAAATTGAATTGATTAGACTAAGTTGAGATATGACCGAAGACTTTAAATTGCATATCTTTATGTCTATCTCAACTTAACATAAAGAGATACAAAATGATTCAAGTAACTAAAATTTCTAACTTGAAAATTTATCTCAATTAAGGTCCTCAAAACTTAAAGATTTAAATATGATTAGTTGAGATTTGATCTAAATGTTAATTTGATATTCATATGTTTTATCTCAACTAAGACTGATTTTTAAATTGCATAATTGAATTAAATATAGTCTATATTTTACTTGGAATCAATAAATAGTTCTGAAGATAATACAGAAACCTTATCGGTCGAGAAATCTTCGACCGAGCAGTCAGTCGGTCGAGAAATCTTCGACCGAACAGGTCATTGATTTCAATCTGCAGTAAAATTGCTGAATAATTTGATTGATCAAGTGGCTATCTATTTGCTGATTAATAACTGTTTTACATGCAAAACAAGTTGAAGATCATTTTTTTAATATAAATGATATCATCCTCTAAATAAGGAAAAACTGAAAATCATGTTTAGAAATCACTATTTTATAATGTTTTACATGATTTTTTAAAGCATCTCCTGGTCTATCTATATAGAAATCATGTGTTATGACATTTAGTTTAAATGATCACAATCACCGTATTTCATGGAATTATCATTTTATTGTTCTATCATTACATCATGAATATGCTTTCACTATTTTATCATTCAGCTCATAAAGATGATTCTATGTTACATAGAACAAATAGATAATGATTATTGTATGCGTGGATCCTTGATGATACATAGGCAAGAAAAATGATTCATTGGTAATTTGTTGCTTAGAAAAGGAACTTTAAGGTTTGCAAAACATAAAATAAAGAATTTCTCAATCGGTATCTATAAGAAATTGAGATATCATTCATGCCTTCAAGGATATATGTCTTTTCTTGAAGAATCACATGATTAATATGAACAGAAATAGGACTTGATTTATGCACTCATAGTAAAAAGGACATCATTCATAATAGGTTTTATTCAAAGTAATTTAATTGATATCACTTTAAGTTATGTGCAAAATTTATACTTCACATGAGAAATCTGCAGATTTTGCCTCTTGGTTGAAATAAAATTTAGCCAAGGGGCGCTATGGTCGTAGTCGAATTCGACCTAAAATAAGTTTGACATAATAAACTATATGGATATCATTTTATGATTAAGAGTATAATTAACTTGTCCCAATATTGTCAATAATAAACACAATATTACTCCCTTAGAACATCTATATGCTCTACAAATATAGTCTATCATTTACATTAAAAATCAGTTTCAAAATTCGTACTCAGTAAGTCTGTCAGTCGACGAACTCTTCGACCGAAAACCTTTCGGTCAGCCCCCCTCTCTCGACTGACAGAATCTAGACAGACTTAATATCGGACACACTTTCGGTCGACAAATGTTCGACCGAGACAATGTCGGTCAACAATTGTTCGACCGAGAATTAGCCGTTGGATATGACTGACCGTTATAACCGTTTATGACCGTTATATGACCGTTGTAAATCTTACCGTTGGGGAGCTGAATGGCGCGTCTGCAACATGACCGTTGCGGACGCTCGGTCGACGAATCGTCGACCGACCAGGTCGCTGGATTGTTATAAAAGGAACCAAAAATGGGTCACTTCCTCACACTTGCATACTCTTGCTTCTATAGGCTCTCTCTAGTACACTCTTGTGTAAACCTTTAGCATCCTCATCCCCAAGCCTTCCTTGCTTCTTCTCCACATTCAAGTAACACAATGGCCTCATCATCTGCTCGTGGGAAGAAGAAGGTCGCCGGCAGGAAAGGAAGGGAAGCTCGGGAAGCTACTCCACCACTGACGATCATCAACGACATTGCCTTCATCGATGGAGATGCTGGTGATCGATATCTACGTCTTTCCTCCAAAGCTCCTCTTCCACGATGACCAGTTGAAGTTATGGACTTCCTCAACATCGTCGATCTGGAGGATCTCTTTGAAGTGCAAAAGTTGAAGGAATTCATCAACCCTTCTTTCCCTTCCTATTCCATCAAGGTAGTAAATGAATTCTATGCTAACCTCATCTCCCACTCTGAAAATGAAACCATCTTCTTCTATACTATGGTCAACGGGCATAGCTTCCGATTTACTGAAGGGGATATTCTTGACATGCTAGATATTGACATAGATGAATATCAAGATACCCTTGACCTTACTTCTGGAAACCCACTTAATCAATTTGCCCAAGATGGCCATACCATTAGTCTTAGTGACATCAAAAGGACCATTTTTCAATCCAATACAACATGCCACGAAGATAGAGGCACATACTATGCTATAAATCTCAAACCAGCTGCTAGGATTGTAAACCTTATTGTTTCAACAAACATACATCCTAGAGCCAATAAATCTGAAGTTCCTATTTTTCGTATGTGTCTAATATATGCCATTATCCAACGTATTCCCACAAATTTTATCCGCATCATTCTTAAAAACATGCTTGAGTTTTCTGGCAATCCTCCATATGCTGATTTTGTATGCCAAATTACTCAACATTTCCTTAAGACTCAACTTGAGGATATGGGATATACATGGGAGCGTAGACCACAAAAAATAAGTAAGAATACTGTAGAAAAAATGGGGATTGATTTCGGTCATAAGAGGGCTAGGGTAGAAGGAGAAACATCTACACAAGACATACCACCTCCACCTCCTCCTACCAGCCTACCCTATGACCCCATCCAAAACACTCTAACTTATGTTGCTGGGTCACAATATCATCATAGTAAACAACTAGATTATAACCACCATGCCATGACTTATCTAAACCAAAGAATGCAAACTCTTTCTCCAAACCAACTAGATGAATATCCTTATTCTTTAAATCCTGGCATGCTCAATCCATATAACCCATCTTACAACTATTATCAACCTCCACCACCACCATCTACTGATCTCACGCATACTCAGTTTTCATCAATGCAACTACAAGATATTGCTGCTCACTTTCGATTTGATCGTGCTCCAACCTTCTTGGAGGCATATGCCTTAACCAAGACAGGTGCTCTGGAGTGGCAAACATTAGTTCAGTATTATGGAGCTGAGCCTTTTCTTGGGAAAGACCCTGATGTTGATGTAATTCTTAAGTCTTTCCAGTGAGATGTGGAGTTGTATTAGTTGTAATGGAATCTTTGCAAAATTGTAATAAATGGGTTATTGTTACATGTTTTGGCTATCTTTTCATGCTTGTAATGACATTGGTTATCCCTATAATGGATATCTTTTTGGCATCATTTGAATCTGGATTATAAGACTATTGTAGAGCATACAAAATAAGGGGAGTAATAAATACAAGTAAATCAAAAAGGATGAACATCTTTGCAAATATCTAAAAGTTCAAGTTATGGCTAAAATGACATCTATTGCAAAATACTTATATCTTGGGGAGCATAGTATAAGATTAAGGGGGAGCTCATAGAAACAAATTTGATTATTTGATTGAGAAGCTTACAAAAACATTGCAAACATCATTTGGAGCTTGTTACAACCTTAGTATTTTTACTCTTGGTTATGATGAAATCTATGAATTTCATAAAAATGATATTTGTGCTACTTAAACAAAAAAACTCTTATTTGCATCATGATATTTTGGTTTTTAAATGGACATCTTTTTCATTAGATTTGATGGGACATCTAATTAAGGGGGAGTTTTTATTTCTAAACGGATATCTTTTTGAAATGACAAAGGGGGAGAAATAAATATAAACAAAAACTTATAAAAACTCAATCAATGAGTTTCATAAATAAACTCTTGGCTTTACATTGAAAGTTGCTATATTCCCTAGTGAATTGGATTTCATGTTCCATAATTCAAGGGGAATAATAAGCACACATTTTATAAACAAGAGGAAAAGCTACAAAAGGTAATATAAAGGTATGAAACTCATATGGTTTATATTTCCTTTATCTTTATATTTAGGAAATGTTTGTCATCTTCAAAAAGGGGGAGATTGTTGGCTAAATGGACATCTATAAATCCCTTTGTTTTGATTATGACAAACATTTCATTCTTATTGATCTAACGAGCTACTTGAGTGTGCAGGATTAAGGTGGATGCCAAAGCAACTAGGGAAATCCATATGCTTACACATTTATGTTTTCATGCAATGTAATTGCTTTGTAAAAACTTGTACAAATATATAATGTACAAGTACTTAGATTGCATGTAAATCAAGCGTTAGATCTTCCCTAGCTAAACACCACATTTAGATAAGTCATCCCCTTCAAATAGGATCACATTTGCACACTCATACATATAGTTAGTGCCTAAATTGAAACATTGAAACAGGATCAATCTCGATCGACAAACTTCTCGACCGAGACACTCTCGGTCGACAATCTTCTCGACCGAGAAAGATCCAAAGTAGCCGTTAGACACAACAGACAAGTTAGTTGGCAGTTGGAGAAAGACGTTGCAAATCACTTGTTCCAGAGTGCCTGTCGGTCGAAAAAAGTTCGACCAAGTAGGTGTCTCGTTCGACCATTCCTCGACCGAGATGATCTCTGACAGCAACTGCAGAATTAATTAATTAGCCGTTGTTAAAGCAACAACTTTGTACCTAACGGCTAGTTAAGCACTTAGAAACCCCTAGAAGTTGTCTAGAACGTCCTTAAGCATCCTTAGGCCATTCCTATAAATAGGACAAGCCATAGGACACTCAAAAACACTTGTTATATACTTGCTACACTTGAGAAATCCTTGAGCATACTTTGAGCAATCTGTTTGTGAGCAATTTGAGCATTGCGACAATTGGCCATTTCATTTCTTAGCTCATAATTCGTGTCCTATAGGCTAGTATTTCCTACCCACTGCAATCACAAGTCCACACACTTGGTTAGGAGATCTATACGCTTGATCTAGGCAAATCAAGCCTTGGGCTACAAAGGATAAGTTGTAATTTCCTTTTTTCTTGTTCCCTATTATTGTTTGTACTTTCCTTACTACTCCTAGGTTGGAGGCTGCGGATTGGAGAGGGTGAAGATCTTCTTGGTGAAGAAGAAGACTTTGAGCTACTTCAGAAGGCTGGTGCAACGGGAGGTTACTTCTAGAGAGGAAGGCTACTTCAAGGGGGAGCTTGGAGTTACTTCAAGAAGGCTACCTCAAAGTTGGTGCACCTACTTCAAGTGAAGGCTGTTCAAAGGGTGTAAAGGAAAGTATTGTATTTTGTATAAATCCTCGAGAGGTAATAAAATAAATACTTTCAAATCCCGTTTGGGTAAGCAACCGGGTAGTGGACTGACAACTTTAGTATTTGCTAAAGTTGGAACCACTCTAAACACCGGTCTCCTTCTTCTAATTTCAATTGTGGTTGTTTGAATAAAATAAATTGTTAAAATTATAAAAACTCTATTCACCCCCCCTCTAGTGTTTTTCATCTTCTGCTGATTTTGGGATAGTCACAGTAGACAAAACATAAGTGAAGCATGCAAAACTATCACATAGATTGTCTGAGGAACATAAATTATTGATGGGATGTTGAGTACAGGAATGAACACCTTTCCATATATTGATAGGAAGGTCTAGGTCAGAAAATACCTCATTGGGTGGTGGATCATCCGTAGACGAAGGAGTTGGTTCGACCGGGGCCTCAGAAGTAGTATTTCTCTTTGACATGCATCTATAGACTTTCAAAGGGCATTCCATAGGCACATCAGGAGTAGGTAAATCAATAGCCAGTAAAGGTGTGTTGGTCATAATATCAGTAGATAGTTTTTCTCTATCAATAGAGTAGTAAGGCATACGCTCAAAGAAAGTCACGTATGCACTAACAAACCACTATTTTTTAATAGGATCAAAGCAGCGGTAGCCTTTTTGTGTACAGGAATACCCCAGGAAAACACACTTGGTCGAGCGAGCATCAAGTTTTGTGAGGTTATGGCGAAGGTTTTTTTACAAAGCAAGTACTCCCAAAAATGCGAGGAGGAAGAGAGAATAAAGGTTTATCAGGAAACAAAATGGTGTAAGGAACCTTGTTTTGCAAAACCAAGGAAGGCATGCGATTTATAAGATAGCAAGTCGTAGAGACAGCTTTAGGCCAGAAGTGATGGGGTACTTTGTAGTGTATGAGAAGAGTGTGAGCAACCTCGAGTAAGTGGCGGTTTTTTCACTCAGGGATGCCATTTTGTTGAGGAGTGTAAGGACAAGTAGTCTGATGTATGGTCCCACAAGCGAACAGAAGGAGGTAACATATTTTTGCCTGAACTCAAGTACATTATCAGTACAAAAAATTCTAATAGGCCTGTTAAACTGGGTGTGAATTTCAGTAAAGAAAGTACAAATAGTTTCCAGCACAGTGTCCCGACCCTTAAGCAAAAATAGTCATGTGGTGCGAGAGTAGTCATCAATGTAAGTCATAAAATATTTCACACCCGAGTGACTCAATACGGAACAAGGACCCCAAATATCAGCATGAACTATGTCAAAATTAATTTAGAAGCAATAACCTTCTTAGTAGGAAAAATAGAATGAGTTTGTTTGCCTAATAAACAAGTTTTACAAGTAAAACTCTTCTCAGATAAAGTAGGAAATAAATGTTTTAATTTGGCCGCTGATGGGTGACCCAGTCTAAAATGCCATTGTAGTCCAATTACGAAAGTAGATAGCAAAGCAGATGCAGCAGGAGGTCCATCTAGATAATACAGCCTGTCTGGTCCTTCATGGCTCGAACCAATCCTCGTATTCATGCAGAGATCCTTTGAAATACAACTAGAAGGATCAAATTTAATAGAGCAATTGAGTTGTTTTATCATCTTACTTATAGATAAAAGATTAACAGGAAACTATGGGATATATAAAACATAATTTAGTTGTAGCTTTGGTGAAAGAGGGATTGCGCCAGTGCCATGAACTTTAGTTTTAGTACCATTTGGAACAATAACATACGGGGTAGTAGCAATTTTATTGAGAGAAGAAAATATGTGAATGTCACCAGCCATATGAGTAGATGCACCTAAATCAATACACCATTTATTGTTACCAGTAGTAGGAGATGCAAGCATAGCAGAGGGTCCCGCTATAGAGGAGGAGGGTAGTTGTATGATACGCTCCTGGAACATCTTCTCAAATTTGGAACGAAGCCAGTCCTACATTTGCCAGAGAAGTAGGTGTGTCAGAGGTAGTTTCAGCAGTAGAATCTGTAGAAGCCTGGTTAACCCAAGTGGGCTTGCTATGCTTAATCCAGCAACGATCTTCAGTATGATTGTCTCAGCTACACCAATTGTAGTAGCAAGGGCCAAGAGGTGCACCACGTCCAGGAGTAGATGAGCCACGACCACCCGAGGGAGGAGGTTGACCTCCACGGCCATGGCGGTGACCACGGCCATGGCCAGAATCAGTATGGTGAGCAATGAGATTCGGATGCTCAATAGTAGGAGCAGGAGTCATGGATGGTAGTCGTTGGACTCTTTTTAGGACATCTTTTAGGGTAGGCAGTGGATCACTAGATAGAATCTGGTTGACCACACCAGAGAAGGATGCATGAAGGGCAGCCAAAAACTGAACAAGCTGAAGTTTATTGTGTTGTTTCTAGGCTACTTTGATGTCTGCCGTCAAGGGGTGGTAGAGTTCAAACTCATTCCACAGAGATGAGCACTGATTGTAGAAGCCGTCAATAGAGGTGTCAGGGGAGAACTCATTCTTAGCCAAGTTTTTGAAAATTTCAAAAACTCACTTGGGATTCTCCTGATGAGAGTAGACATGGGAGAGTTGATCCCACATGGCCTTAGCATCATGAAGGCAGAATAGAGATTGGCAAATCCTTGGTTCAGTGTTGTTGAGGAGCCATGACATAACTCCAGAGTCGTCCTTGGACCATTGTGCATAACTTTGTTTGGTTTTGTCATCCGCATCAGCAGTAGGAATAGTAGGAGGCTCAACAGTAAGATGGTGATACCGGCCTTGGGCTTTGACATATAGAATGAAGGACGCCGACCACATATGATAGTTGGATCCGCCATCAAGTTTCACCATGGTGACACATAGAGAGCGGGGAGGCTCAGATAAAGCCATAGCAAAGGCAGTAGTCGGCGCAGCAACAGAGTAGATCAGAGACCCACGACGGGGCAGAAAGCAACAGTAGGGATCTGACAAGTCATATTAGAGAACTTGTATAGGGTAGAGTATGCATATAGAGAAACCTACACCGTCATGAGGAAAACTAATATTCCTTCATTAGGCGCAGGCAGATAAGACGGTGAGATGAGAGACTCTCAAATTAGATAGCCAGTGTTTGTCCGAACGTAGAGTGGTAGTTTATGCGAACGTAGAGAGAGAAGAGTGGAGGATAGCAGTAGCAGTCGTAGCAGAAAAAGGAAAGAGGAGGGCCAGGAGGGTGGCTACGGTGGTGGAAGAAGGGAGAGGAGGGGGTTGCGGGGGGGTGGCGGGGAAGAGGAGGAGGGGTGGGGGAGGCGGCGGGAAAGGGGAGGGGAGATCAACAGCAGTAGGAGGAGAGAGGGGGAGGCGGGAGGGGAGGGAGGGAGGGGAGGGTTTTACTGGGCGACGGCGGTTGGGGGGCAGATCGGCGGCAGTAGGGGAGAGAAGGCAGGGGCCAGCGGCGGCGGGGGGGATTGGGGGGTTCACATCACTACGGATGGGTGGGTGGGGAAAAAAGGAACCTACTCTTGATACCATCTAAATAGAAAAGGAATTGTTTATTGAGTGAGTAAAACATGTTATAGGGTAGTCTCTAATATATAAACTGAGAGTAGAGACATAAGTACAAGTGAGAAATATGGGACTAATATTACAAGAATAACAAAGCAGCACAAGTAAACAACACAGTATATCTATATAAACAATTACATTATTATATATTTTATCATTTTTTGTTATAAGATTTGTAATGACAAAGATTATTCAGTTGTACTATTTAATAAAAATACTAAAGAATCAATTCATATTTTTAAAAAAAAACATATATACATGTCATTTGGAGTATAATTATATCTATTCACACTTGTAATTTCTATGTTTTTGTTCTAAATGGTTTATATTGGGTACTCGATACCTATTGGAGTGGGTATGGGTATGAATTATTTTAATTTTTCTTCAATGGGGTGGGTATGGGTTGGCCCAAAATTTAAATGGGTATATTGGGTATGATCATGGGTCCGTCAAACCCGCCCATTTACCATCCCCACTCTTGGTCATCATCATCATCATCATCATCATCATCATCTAAGCCTCAATCCCAACTATGTTGGGGTCGGCAACATGGATCCTTCATTTCCATTGAGCTCTATCATGGGCCATATTCTGGTTGAGATGTAGATATTCAAAATCTCTCTTTATAAGCTCATCCCATGTTAATTTAGGCCTTCCTCTTCTTCTATTTATAGTGTTTGGCTCAATAGCATTGATTCATATAGGTGCACTAGTTGGTCTGCATTGCACATGTCCATACCATCTGAGACAGCCCTCACACAACTTGTCCTCAATGCTCGCCACCCCCACTTTATTCCTGATATAGTCATTTCTCAAGCGATCTTTTCTTGTCTTCCCACACATCCATCTCAGCATACGCATTTCAGCCACATTCACCTGGTTGAGACCTTATTTCTTCACCGCCCAACATTCACTCCCATAGAGTATGGCTGGTCATATAGTTGTTCTGTAAAACTTACTTTTTAACTTGAGAAGGATCTTCCGATCGCATAATACTCCAGTTGCACTCCTCCATTTCAACCATCCTGCAGTGATCCAGTGACAAACATCATTATGGACATCCCTATCTGTTTGAATAATAGAACCCAAGTAACGAAATTTATCACATTTTGGTATATCTACACCGTCCAACTTGGCTCCATCATTCACACTGTGAGATTGGCTGAAATTACAATGTATATACTCAGTTTTGCTCCTGCTAATCATCAGTCCATTTGATTCTAATGCCTTTCTCCAATGTTCAGCTTCAGCATTCAATCCATCTTTAGTTTTGTCAATCAAAATAGTATCATTAGAAAATAACATACACCAAGGAATATCATCCTGAACATTCTTTATCAACTCATCCATAACAAGAACGGATAGATATGGGCTAAGTGTGGATCCTTGGTGTACCCCAACTGTGATAGGAAAAGTTGGTGTCTCTCCTCCATGCGTTTTGACACTTGCAGTAGAGCTATCATACATGTCTTTGATCAAGTCAATGTATTAGATTGGCACACCCTTTTTCTTCAAAACCATCCATAACACTTCTCTGGGTACTCGATCATAAGCCTTTTCTAAATCAATAAACACCATATGAAGATCTCTTTTGCTTTGTCTATACTTCTCCACAAGCCTCCTTATTAGAAAAATAACATCTGTTGTTTATCTTCCAGGCATGAAACCAAATTGGTTGTTTGATACCTGCGTTATAGATCTTAACCTCTGCTCAATAGTCCTCTCCCAAAGCTTCATTGTGTGACTCATCAGCTTGATACCTCTGCCATCCCCACTCTTGGTATACATAATTATTCCTATAATTAAACATTAGCACACTAACATGCACAAAATCTTGAGCCAAGAATATGAACATCAGCAAAAGAATCATTACCTAACTGGCGTACATAATATAAGGATATCTCAATACATAGCTTAAGGATGTGACATCTCCGATCATGACCCAAGGTCATAACCTACATAACTCAATCTTATCTAAGGATACACGGTCAATATACAATACAAAAAGACAAGGATTACGCATCCATAACCATATCTATATCTAAAATTCATACAATACATGCATGTAATATACCTAAGTCAGTAAGAAGGAGTGCAAAGAAGGTTATAAGGGAAAGAAGTAAAGAAATTCATTTGGCAGGGGGTGGGGGAGTTTACGAGAACCTACTCAACATGTAGAATAGTTGAGCATAAGCGGATCAAACAAGGTATAATGATTAAACAAGATTTAAAAGGGGTACACATTTAGAAGACGAATAAAACATGCATAACGTGAATTAGACGGTCAGAGCGATTCAAATAACCATAGCGTATGAATGGTTGAAAAAACGCATTTGATACACGACTTGTTTAAAAAAGCTAATTTTGTGAAACTACTCACATCAAATGAAGCAAGCCCCTAATAGAGCATTTTGACAACTATTGTTGCCTAAATGGACATCTATAAATCCCTTTGTTTTGATTATGACAAACATTTCATTCTTATTGATCTAACGAGCTACTTGAGTGTGCAGGATTAAGGTGGATGACAAAGCAACTAGGGAAATCCATATGCTTACATGTTTATGTTTTCATGCAATGTAATCGCTTTGTAAAAACTTGTACAAATATATAATGTACAAGTACTTAGATTGCATGTAAATCAAGCGTTAGATTCTCCCTAGCTAAACACCACATTTAGATAAGTCATTCCATTCAAATAGGATCACATTTGCACACTCATACATATAGTTAGTGCCTAAATTGAAACATTGAAACAGGATCAATCTCGGTCGACAAACTCCTTGACCGAGACACTCTCGGTCGACAATCTTCTCGACCGAGAAAGATCCAAAGTAGCCGTTAGACACAACTGACAAGGTAGTTGGCAGTTGGAGATAGACGTTGCAAATCACTTGTTCCAGAGAGCCTGTCGGTCGACAAAAGTTCGACCGAGTAGGTGTCTCGGTCGACCATTCCTCGACCGAGACGGTCTCTGACAGCAACTGCAGAATTAATTAATTAGTCGTTGTTAAAGCAACAAACTTGTACCTAACGGCTAATTAAGCACTTAGAAACCCCTAGAAGTTGTCTAGAACGTCCTTAAGCATACTTAGGCCATTCCTATAAATAGGACAAGCCATAGGACACTAAAATACACTTGCTACACTTGAGAAATCCTTGAGCATACTTTGAGCAATCTGTTTGTGAGCAATTTGAGCTTTGTGACAATTGGCTACTTCCTTCCTTAGCTCATAATTCGTGTCCTATAGGCCAGTATCTCCTACCCACTGCAATCACAAGTCCATACACTTGGTTAGGAGATCTATACGCTTGATCTAGGCAAACCAAGCCTTGGGCTACAAAGGATAAGTTGTAATTTCCTGTTTTCTTTCTTGTTCTTTATTACCGTTTGTACTCTCCTTGCTACTCCTAGGTTGGAGGCTGCTGATTGGAGAGGGTGGAGTTCTTCTTGGTGAAGAAGGTGACTTTGAGCTACTTCAGAAGGCTGGTGCAACGGGAGGTTACTTCTAGAGAGGAAGGCTACTTCAAGGGGGAGCTTGGAGTTACTTCAAGAAGGCTACCTCAAAGTTGGTGCACCTACTTCAAGTGAAGGCTGTTCAAAGGGTGTAAAGGAAAGTATTGTATTTTGTATAAATCCTTGAGAAGGTAATAAAATAAATACTTTCAAAATCCCGGTTGGGTAAGCAACCGGGTAGTGGACTGACAACTTTAGTATTTGCTAAAGTTGGAACCACTCTAAACACCTGTCTCCTTCTTCTAATTTCAATTGTGGTTGTTTGAGTTCAATAAATTGTTAAAATTATTTAAAAACTCTATTCACCCCCCCTCTAGTGTTTTTTCAATTGGTATCAGAGCGGGCTTCAAGGAACCCTAACAAGGTCTTGAAGAAATGGGTGATGGAGTGCTCAACAACCTCAACCTCGAAGGGACACTTGTTGCTAGGCCTCCAGCGTTCGATGGAACAAACTACCAATATTGGAAGAGAAGGATGCAGTTCTACTTCCAAGGCATCAATTGGGACTTATGGAGAATGGTGTCAACTCCATATGAGCTCCCTCAAACTCAATTTGCAGAATGGGATGCAAATACGGTAAAGCTAGCTCAAATGAATGCAAAAGCTGTAAGCATTTTATATTGTTCTATATCAGTAGGAGAATTTAATAGAATATCTAATTGTGACACAGCCTATGATATTTGGCATAGACTATCCATAACCTATGAAGGTACAGTCCAAGTCAAAAATTCCAAAATTAGCATGTTTAAACAAAAATTTGAACACTTTCGTATGGATCCTGATGAATCAATTAGTGAAATGTTTGCAAAATTCTCTACTATTGTTAATGGTTTAAGTGCCCTAGGAAAATCTGGCCTTGAAGAAGATCAGGTATCAAAGATCCTTCGTTCACTTCCTCCAAAATATAAGCCAAAGGTGACAGCCATTGAAGAAGCAAACGACCTCACTCGACTGAAAATGGAGCAACTTATTGGTAACTTAGAAGCTCATGAAGCAACCCTAGAAGAGGAAGAAAGAAGAGCACGTGAACTTCAGCAAGGAAAGAAAAAGGATGTGGCTCTAAAAGCTTCAAAGGTTGTCACACAAGAAAGTGAGGAGTCAAGTTAAGAAGAAGGAGAAGAAGCCTTGATAGTCAATGGTAAGAAATACAAAAGATTTAAATCTAACAAAATTTCCAGTTCTTCTTCTACCCCTCCTAGGTGCTTTGAATGTGGGAAGAAAGGACATTTCAAAAATAAATGTCCTAAAGCAAAGAAAGGAAAGAAAAGCTCATACAAGAAGAAGGGAGAAAAAGCCTATAAAGCTGCATGGGACGAGTCAAGTGATAGTGAAAGCGGAGAAGAAACGGTGGATTGTCTAATGGCAAGAGAAGATGATGAAGACTCTCAAGAGGTAAGCCTACTTGATCTTCCTAAAGAAGAGTTAGTTACTAGTCTACAAGAAATTCATGATAAGTATGTTGATGTCAAGAAGAAACTAAAGAAGGTTATCAAATCAAATGATGAGCTAATTGCTAAATTAGATAATCTTTCTTCTGAAAAGAACAACATTGATCTTGAGAATTTGTTTCTAAAAACATCTTTAGATGATTGCACTAGAAAGCTACTCACTTTAGAAACAAATGTTGATCTTCTTTCTAAAGAAAAGGCTGAATTGTTAGCTAAACTACAAGATTTTCAGACTCAACCTATTTTGTGTAACCATCTAGACTATGATAATGTTGTAAAAGAAAAAGATTCATTACTATCTGATTTAGATCAAGCAAGAAAAGATTTACACAAGAAGATGAATGACATTTCTCAGCTGCAAAGAGAACTTTATGAGTTAAGAAGAAAAAATATACTTGATAACATTCTAAGCATTGGTACTGTCTTCAACGGAAGAAAAGGTTTGGGATATGCTTCAAAGAAAAATCAACCCAAAAGAACTCAAACTATGTTTGTACCCAAGAACACAATGGCTAGAAAGAGAAATGAAGTTGATTCTATTACTTGCCATTTTTGTTTACGTCTTGGACACTATTCTTTTTCATGCCCTTATAAGACTAAGGATTCCGAATTAGTTTGGGTCCCAAAACCTCAAACTTAGTAGAATCAAATGAAATTTAGTTGAGATATGGCCAAACGCTCCATCTTGCTATTTATATTGTCTTATCTCAACTGAACAAAAGATTTCATGCATATTGTTAATTTTCAGCACTGTTATATTGAAACAGAAACTTAGTCGGTCGAAGTATTGTCGACCGAACCATTAATCGGTCGAAGTATTGTCGACCGACCGGATGTCTGTAACAAATCAAAATCTACAGCAAATTATTTCGGTCGAAAATTGGTCAACCGAGTTCAATTTCTGTGTTTCTTTGTTTGTAATACAGTAATCTTCTCGATCGACAATTAGTCGACCGAGACAGATGTCGGTCGAACAATTGTCGACCGACTGGATTTCTGATTCAGAACTTTTATACAAGTATGTACTTAAATGATTCTAACCATATCGGACCATCACATGGGTACCAAAATCTGCATTTTAATGCAGGAATGGGTAGTTGACAGTGGATGATCCAAACATATGACCGGGAACAAAGATGCATTTCAAACCTTTGAAGAAAAGAAAAGTGGAACAGTCACCTTTGGAGATAATGGTAAGGGCAAAATCGTTGGAATAGGTAATGTTGGTACAAACCTCGAAATAAAGAATGTTCTACTCGTTGATGGTTTGCACCATAATTTGATAAGTGTTAGTCAATTATGTGATAGTGGTTATGATGTGTTATTTAACAAAACTTGCTGCAAGTTATTGATAGAAAACACTACAAATGTTGTTTATGAAGGAAATAGAGTTGGAAATCTTTATATCCTTAAACCTAACTCTATGAAATCAGTAGTGGGAAAATGCTTGCTTGCAAATGAAAATGCCTTACAAGTATGGCATAAAAAGCTAGGACATGCTAGTTCACATGTTATTAAAAAGTTAGTGAAATATGATCTTGTTCGTGGATTGCCTACTTTATCTTTTGATCAAGTTGAAAACTGTGAACCATGCACAATGGGAAAGCAAACCAAAACCTCTTTTAAACCAAAACATGTACTTAGCACCAGTAGGTCCTTAGAATTAATTCATATGGATTTATTTGGACCCATGAGGACACAATCTATTGGTGGTAAAAGATACTGTTTTGTTATTGTTGATGATTATAGTAGATACACATGGGTACACTTTATTGCAACTAAAGATGATACTATTCATGTCTTTATACAATTTTGTTCCAAGATTGAAAATCTATTACAAAGCAAAATATGTACCATTAGAAGTGATCATGGTGGAGAATTTGAAAATCATACATTTGAAGAATTTTGTACATCTCAAGGGTACACTCATAATTTTTCTGCTCCACGCACCCCACAACAAAATGGTATAGTTGAAAGGAAAAATCGATCACTACAAGAAATGGCTAGAACTATGATGCTTGAACACAACACACCCAAAACCTTTTGGGCTGAAGCTGTAAACACTGCATGCTATGTGCTAAATAGAGTAACTGTTCACTCTCATTTAAAGAAAACTCCATATGAAATAATACATTCTAAGAAACCTAGAGTTGACTATTTTCATACCTTTGGCTCTACATGCTATATTTTAAATACCAAAGATGATAGAGATAAGTTTGACTCAAAATCACACAAAGCATTCTTTTTGGGATATTCCACTTCTAGCAAAGCTTTTAGAGTATATAACACTATATCTAGAAAATTTGAGGAATCTATTCATGTTTCTTTTCATGAAGAGTCCAAATCTGAAAATCTAGAAATCATAGATCTCACTAATCAATTCGAAAATTTAAACATACCAAATGATTGTGAGAAAGGTACTACAAATAATCACCAAGCTGAACCACAACCTACACCTAGGCTTATAAAAGATCATCCTCAAGAATTAATTATTGGAGATCCTAATGATAAAGTCAAAACTCGGTCTTCCTTTAAATATGTTGCAAACATGGCTTTTGTTTCTATCATTGAACCTAAAAAGATATCTGAAGCTCTTAAAGATGACTATTGGATAATAGCCATGCAAGAAGAATTGAATCAATTCACTAAAAATGATGTATGGGATTTAGTTCCTAAACCACAAGATAAAACCATAATAGGAACTAAATGGGTTTTTAGGAACAAGCTAAATGAGGCAGGAGAAGTAATAAGGAATAAAGCTCGGTTAGTAGCACAAGGATATAATCAACAAGAAGGAATAGATTTTGATGAAACGTATGCACCGGTAGCTAGACTTGAAGCTATTAGAATGTTACTAGCTATTGCTGCACATAAAAACATCAAACTCTACCAAATAGATGTAAAAAGTGCATTTCTAAATGGCATCATTCAAGAAGAAGTATATGTTGCCCAACCACCTGGTTTTGAAATACCGGAAAAAGGTGACTATGTTTATAAACTTAAGAAAGCACTTTATGGTTTAAAACAAGCACCTAGAAATTGGTATGAAAGGCTCAAGACATATCTTTTTGATAATGGTTTTTCTATTGGAAATTTAGATTCTACTTTATTTTTCAAAACATATACATCTGATTTCCTAGTTGTGCAAATATATGTTGATGACATTATTTTTGGAGCTTCTAATGATTCATTGTGCACACAATTTAGTGACATTATGCAAAAAGAATTTGAAATGAGCCTCATGGGTGAACTAACTTTCTTTCTTGGTTTTCAAATTAAGCAAACACCTGCCGGAATATTCATAAGCCAAGAAAAATATACTAAAGAACTCTTAAAACGTTTTGGGATGGATCAGTGCAAACATGCTACTACTCCTATGGCTACTTCTATTAAAATTGATAAGGATGAAAATGGGGAACCTATTGATGATTCTTTATATAGAGCCATGATTGGTAGTTTGCTTTACTTAACTGCTTCTAGACCGGACATTATGTTTCCCGTTGGTCTTTGTGCTCGATTTCAATCACAACCTATGCACTCTCATTTTCTAGCAGTTAAACGAATTCTTCGTTACCTAGCCGGCACTACTTGTTTTGGTTCATGGTATCCAAAAGGACAATCCTTGGATTTTAAAGCTTATACTGATGCGGATTATGCTGGTTGTCCCCTTGATCGCAAGAGTACTAGTGGTGGTTGTTTCTTGTTAGGGAGAGCTTTAGTATCTTGGTTTAGCAAGAAACAAAATACGGTTGCCCTATCTACAACTGAAGTTGAATATATGGTAGCTGGGTCTTGTTGTGCTCAAGTGCTTTATATGCAACAAGTATTAAACGATTATGGTTTTACTCTTTCATCTACGCCTATTTTTTGTGACAACACAAGCGCCATAAACTTAGCACACAATCCTATTTTACACAGCCGAGCTAAACATATTGAAATCCGTCATCACTTTTTAAGGGATCATATCTCCAAGAATCATGTTTCCCTTCATCATGTTGATACGGAAGATCAATTGGCTGATATTTTTACAAAACCGCTTCCACTATATCAATTTAACAAAATTAGGAAGCAACTGCTTATCCCTCCTTTGGAAGATGTTTTCTTTGATATTTGTGCTACTTAAACAAAAACTCTTATTTGCATCATGATATTTTGGTTTTTAAAATGGACATCTTTTTCATTAGATTTGATGGGACATCTAATTAAGGGGGAGTTTTTATTTCTAAACGGATATCTTTTTGAAATGACAAAGGGGGAGAAATAAATATAAAACTAAAACTTAGAAACACTCAATCAATAAGTTTCATAAATAAACTCTTGGCTTTACATTGAAAGTTGCTATATTCCCTAGTGAATTGGATTTCATGATCCAAAATTCAAGGGGAATAATAAGCACACATTTTATAACCAAGAGGAAAAGCTACAAAAGGTAATCTAAAGGTATGAAACTCATATGGTTCATATTTCCTTTATTTATATTTTTGGAAATGTTTGTCATCTTCAAAAAGGGGGAGATTGTTGGCTAAATGGACATCTATAAATCCCTTTGTTTTGATTATGACAAACATTTCATTCTTATTGATCTAACGAGCTACTTGAGTGTGCAGGATTAAGGTGGATGACAAAGCAACTAGGGAAATCCATATGCTTACATGTTTATGTTTTCATGCAATGTAATCGCTTTGTAAAAACTTGTACAAATATATAATGTACAAGTACTTAGATTGCATGTAAATCAAGCGTTAGATTCTCCCTAGCTAAACACCACATTTAGATAAGTCATTCCATTCAAATAGGATCACATTTGCACACTCATACATATAGTTAGTGCCTAAATTGAAACATTGAAACAGGATCAATCTCGGTCGACAAACTCCTCGACCGAGACACTCTCGGTCGACAATCTTCTCGACCGAGAAAGATCCAAAGTAGCCGTTAGACACAACTGACAAGGTAGTTGGCAGTTGGAGATAGACGTTGCAAATCACTTGTTCCAGAGAGCCTGTCGGTCGACAAAAGTTCGACCGAGTAGGTGTCTCGGTCGACCATTCCTCGACCGAGACGATCTCTGACAGCAACCGCAGAATTAATTAATTAGCCGTTGTTAAAGCAACAAACTTGTACCTAACGGCTAGTTAAGCACTTAGAAACCCCTAGAAGTTGTCTAGAACGTCCTTAAGCATACTTAGGCCATTCCTATAAATAGGACAAGCCATAGGACACTAAAATACACTTGCTACACTTGAGAAATCCTTGAGCATACTTTGAGCAATCTGTTTGTGAGCAATTTGAGCATTGTGACAATTGGCTACTTCCTTCCTTAGCTCATAATTCGTGTCCTATAGGCCAGTATCTCCTACCCACTGCAATCACAAGTCCATACACTTGGTTAGGAGATCTATACGCTTGATCTAGGCAAATCAAGCCTTGGGCTACAAAGGATAAGTTGTAATTTCCTGTTTTCTTTCTTGTTCTTTATTACCGTTTGTACTCTCCTTGCTACTCCTAGGTTGGAGGCTGCTGATTGGAGAGGGTGGAGTTCTTCTTGGTGAAGAAGAAGACTTTGAGCTACTTCAGAAGGCTGGTGCAACGGGAGGTTACTTCTAGAGAGGAAGGCTACTTCAAGGGGGAGCTTGGAGTTACTTCAAGAAGGCTACCTCAAAGTTGGTGCACCTACTTCAAGTGAAGGTTGTTCAAAGGGTGTAAAGGAAAGTATTGTATTTTGTATAAATCCTTGAGAAGGTAATAAAATAAATACTTTCAAAATCCCGGTTGGGTAAGCAACCGGGTAGTGGACTGACAACTTTAGTATTTGCTAAAGTTGGAACCACTCTAAACACCTGTCTCCTTCTTCTAATTTCAATTGTGGTTGTTTGAGTTCAATAAATTGTTAAAATTATTTAAAAACTCTATTCACCCCCCCTCTAGTGTTTTTCAACTATGTCTGAATGTAATGTCGATCCATCTATTTCCTTTCTGAGTACTTTGTGATTCACCACTGTCCATGTTGTGGTATGTAGTGGGTCTAATTTATGTTGTCAGATGTTAATATTATCCCCCACTTCTGCAGTGGCCTGTTAAACTACTTCACTCTACACAACCTCTGTTGTATTTTTCATCCGAAAAGTTTTGATCTCTGATTATCTGTAGTAATCTACTTCATATGCCATAAGAGCTCATTGCACTTGATAGTTGAGAGGCATTTCGGGTGCTTAGTGTAGCCATATGCTAGAGTAAGATTTATTCAATCATGTCTCCTATTCTCAAGTAGAAACAGACATGAGTTCTGAATCAGTGTATCTCACTTCTACTCCCATGTTACACTAAGGTCCATGTCCAGTGAGCATGAGACAAAAGAGTGTTAGATAAGTGTGTCCTTGGTTATTTGGTTCCGAATGTGACCTTGAAATGTTGTATAGTTTTGGAGATTTTGCAGTAATGCCTATTGGTATATATGAGGTTATGATCCTATGAAGTAGGAGACTTTAGTAAATTGGCATGTGTTGAAAGACCTTGTACGACTTGAAGCTTGTGGAATTTTTTATTTCTTGAAATACATCTATCTTGTCTTGCACAAGCTTTTAATAGCTTTCTAAATTTTGAGGAAATAATTCTGGGAGAATCTCGATCTCTAGTCCTTATTTCTTGTTGAATTTACTTTCTACTATGAACATGTTTTCAGCTGATGAAGCCAGATATGTTTGACGTCATTTGGAAAATACAATTTGTATGATTCTATCCAAGAGAAGGTAATTCCTGCATTTTATTACTACTAAAGCTTCATATTTTGCATGATGCACTTTAACAACAATTGACGTTTTGGTTGTGTTAATTTATACAATTTGTGGCTAAAATTGCACGAAATTTGTACCTGAGCTTTAGGATTGTTTTGATCTGTATTACTGACTATATCATTCTATTCTAGTTTAAACTTATTTGCAGTAGATGTTTTTATTTTTATTGGTGTTTATCAAAGAATATGACTACTGATGCTTAGCTACTTGAGCATCCTGTTATACTTGGCATATAAACTGCTGGAGAATCCTACACTATACCTATGTTCCTATTGGGTTTTACATTAATTTTTTTGTAGTAAGCCCAAATATACTTATGTTCCTATTGGGTTTTACATTATTCTTTTGTAGTAAGCCAAAATCTTAGCAACTTGTGCTTGTACATTTACGACGTTAGCATATATGCAATGGAGTTATTCGAGTTGTGAAAATTAATAAATCACGCTTCATCTTATTCATTTGTGTAATTGATATGCACTTGATCCAAGTGCGGGGCAACTATATTGGAGGGTGGTCGCAGGCTTTCACCAGGGGTGTCAGGATGGAGTAGTAGGGAGTTTGGGATAGGGGATCTTTAGTCCTATTCCCGACTTGCTGTTTAGAGAACATTTTTGAAGGAAGTGACCTTTCCCTCATTTTCTTATTCCTTGTGTTGTTACTAATATATTTCTTTGTATACTTCTTCTTTATTGTGCTCCTCCTCCTTCTCCTCATCATCTTCTTATTATTATTATTCCTCTTCTTTTTCAGCATCATAATCGTCGACACCATCATCATCATTGTAATCAACATCGTCGTCATTGTCGTTGTGATCGTCGTTGATATCATCCTGATCTTTCTTGTTGTCATTGTCGACTTCCTCCTTGTCATCGTCGTCAATGTTAACACTCTCGTCATCATCATTGTTGTCATCATTATCATTGTCATTGTAGTCCTTGTCATCACTATCATTGTAGTCTTCCTCTTCCTCTTATTTTTCTCCTTCTTCCTTGTCTTCTTCTCCGTCCTCCTCTTGTTCATGTTGTTCATCTTCTTCATTTTTATCATCCACTTCGCCCTATTCAATATTATCATCACCTTCTTTTTATTTCCCTTCTTCATATTCATGGTCATTGTCTGCATCTTCATCATCATTGTAGCATCATCATTGTCATCATCATCATATTGTGATTGTTATCTTTATTTCCATCATTATCGCCGTTGTGCACTTCTTCTTCATCATCATCGTCGTCACTGTCATCTTCTTTTTCTACTTGTTCTTCTTCTTCATCTTCTCATCATTCTTCTTGTCCTCATTCTTCATCTTCTTCTTAGCCTTATTTATCTTCTATGTCATTCTTGTCCACTTCCTCATTGTTATTGTAGTCATCCTAGTTGTCCTCGTTGTCATTGTGAACTTGTTTTCTTGTTCTTCTTTTTCATCATATCCTCCTTTAACAACTTGTTCATCTCCCTCTTTGCTTCTCCTTCTATTTCTTCCTCCTCTTTTCTTACTTCTTCTTCTTCATTGTCGTCATTATCCTCCTCCTCCTCCTCCTCCTCATCATCATCATCATCATCTTCTTCTTCTTCTTCTTCTTCTTCTTCTTTTCTTCTTCTTCTTCTTCATTTTCATCGTCATCTACATCATAATCATAATCATCATCATCGTCATGTCATCATCATCATCATCTCTTCTTCTTCTATGTCTTCTTTGTCTTCCTCTTCCTCTTCACCATCATCATTGACATCATTGTTATCTTGATCTTCATCTTCATCATCACCATCATTATCAACATCACTGTCATCCACGACGTCATCGTCATCATTGTCCTCATTGTCGATGTCCTTGTCATCATCATCCACACCCTCCTTGTCATCATTGTCATTGTCACCACCCTTATCCCTGATCAATGTCCTCGTCCTCCTAGTCGTCATCGTCATCATCATTGTTATCGTCCTTGTCCGTCTCATTGTTGTCGTTATCATCATCTTCCTCGTGTTCTTATTCATCTTTTTCTTTTATCTTCTTCTTCTTCTACTTCTTTGTCTTTTCCTTCATCCTCTTATTCTTCTTCTTCTTCATCATCATCATCCTTGTCATCGTTGGCATTCTCCTTTTCCTCCTTGTCGTCGTCATCTTCGTCTTATTTGTCTTCCTCTTTCTCATCATCCTCCTCTTCTTCTTCCTATTATACTTCATCTTCTTCTTACTATTCTACTTCATCTTCTTCTTCCTCCTGCACTTCTGCATCATTGTCATCATCACCATCATCTTCTTCTTGTGCTTTTTAATTGTTCTTCTTCATCTTCTCCTTCTTGTTCTTCATCTTCTTCTTAGCCTCATTACCTTCCATGTCGTCCTCGTTAACTTTGTCATTGTCGTCATAGTCTTCATAGTTGTCCTCATCGTCATCATCAACTTCTTATTTTCTTGTTATTCTTTTTCATCTTATCCTTCTTCTCCATTTGGTTCTTGTTCATCTTGCTCTTTGATTCTTCTCATTCTATTCTTCTTCCTCTTTGGTGGGTGGCAAGGTTGTAAGGAAGTGGGATCCTAAGGCATGGTGCTTGCAGAAGAGGTTGTACTTACCGGTAGGATATGCAGTGGAGTAGTTTTGTAGAATGGCTTGCTAGCGACAAAGAAGAATGGGTAATTGAGGGAGGAATGAGGTGGCTTTAGTGGGAGATCCATTTGGTGTTTCAATTGATTAACAGTAGTCATATTTTTAAGCTTGTTGGTCATCTTTGGGACTGTTTGGATGTTGGGAAAGCTCGGGGGTATGCTTTAATGGGGGGAAGTAGGCAAATATGTTTCTCAACATCATGAGTGATGTGACACAAGAGCCTTACTTTTGAAGGTAGATAATTCTTCATCTCAGTCATTAGTCAGAATTAGGGAAAGGGATTTGTTAGATATTGAGTAATTCAATGGGGTGGGGGAAGATGTAACACCCCCTTAAGCATACATGTGTCAACGGAAGCAACACCCATGTTTTCCATAACATGAGGTACTTTAGCTCAAAGGGATGTCACAAAAATAATAAACATTGCAAATTTAATAAACAATTACCATGCATTGATATTGAAATTGATTCATACATAGTTTATAATTGGTTTGTTGAATTGAAACCAACTAAGATATACATGATTAAACATTATTAATACATGAAGTTATCTATAACATAAGGATCTCATATTGTAGATGGTACCCCACCATATTTATCTTTAGGAAACATTGATCTATTCCTTAAGTTGACCTTCATATAGCCTTTTCTTGGAAGTTGCTTTGTACCTGTGGTCATTGCGCCCTCAACCATGCATGCAATAAAAACCACATTAGAGTAAGCGGCATTGAGTATTGTTATAACAACATAATCACTTGGCAATAATGAAAAACATGAAACTAATTGAACATTAGATTTGGATTCACATAACTTAATCTTTGTGGTTGATTAAAGTATCATCGATACTTATGCACCAACGGTGCTCCTAATGCACGTAGGCTCAACATTAACATGATGAGGATAAAATAATACAACCCATTAAATGATTCATCATTATCTTGGAATAATTACTCAAACTGATTCCACATGGACATGACATGAATTCTTCAAATAGCATTGACGCATAAAATTAAACTGGTAATTTTGTGGGTTTCATGCAGTTAAGATTTAACTTGAAACACATAACTATGCCTATAATTCATCTTGATCATCATAATAATTATAAGGTGATGGAAATGAATACTAAATGCTTAAAGTGCATGAACTCACTTACCTCTCTCATAGAGAAGATCTTAGGTGTTCTTCTTAGTTTGATGAAACCCTATCACGTTCGTGGGGTTAAGAAACCCTAATTATCATGTTCAACCCAATAACATCCATTAACAATAATCTTAGGTTTTAGGGTTTCATGGGGTCTTTAAACCCTATTTATACTAAGCTTGGTGCTTCGTTAAAACCAAAATAAAATAGGGCCTGAAACCTAGTCCATCGTCTAGATCTCAAAAATTGAACAAAATTCATAAAAGGATCCACCCCGTCCGATCTACCAATTGAAAGATATGAATTTTCATGCATAGGCCAATGAGAACTCAAGAAAATCAATTAATTGCATTATGGGGAAAATAATCTATTTTGCGGGCCCTTGCTTACATGGCCCAATCATGGCCGGCCTGTTGGCCAGGTCTCTCACTTGAGGTCGCTGGATCAAACAGGCGGCCAAAGACCCAAATGCCTATGAGGGCGTGACAGATGAGAAGTAACTGAACATGGGCAAACTCATCAAACAGCATTCAGTCATCTTCTTGCTCAATTGAGTGCGAAGACCAGGGAACCGGACCTTGAATTCGCGATTCCAAAACCTAGACCTAGTAAAAATCAGAACAAGTACCAATACCGTCGACGTCATCACGGCACGCCAATCTCAGGGACCCAAACCTCAGGTCTGACTGTGACTTGAAGCTCTAAAATGTGCCCAGGTTTGGAAGGTGATAGGCGGAAACAGGGGAGATGAAGCAAGCATGGCGAATCTGAAATCTAAAGTGTGAGTCGGCGATCAATCAAGCTCGCCTATCACAGTAAGTCGAGGCGGAGGCGATGAGAGCAAAACCATACCAAAACATCAACACCATTGCTAAGAACAATCCACGGTTCACGAACAGTAGAAGGTATGAAAAGAGGGAAACATTGCTTACCTTGAATTGAGATGAACCAAGGACTCAGAAAGCTCTTGGGCATCTACACGAAGATCCCACAACTCTAGCTAGGCTTGAGGACGACCAGAACGCCCAGACGAGTTCATAGTTGCCAAACCTATTGGGTTGGGTAGGTTTGCTGGCTGCGGGGGTACCCCAGGGAGAAATGAGAACTCTGTTAGGTTTCTATTTTCACCGTGAAGCCTTTGTGGGCCTTGGTTTATAGGGGAAGGTCCCAATGTGCCTGGATCCCCGACGGGTGTGGAAACAGGGGAAGGTGGCAGCGACCCTAGCGGATGGGGGAATCCAGGGCATACAACCCTATTATGTTAGGGCTCGATCAGCTCGGCAGGATGTACCCAAGGTGAAGTAGAAGTCTGTTTGAGTTGGGTCTCGCTGGAGAGAGGGATCGGGATTGGGTGAGACACCAGACACTAAAGAGTCCAGGGGGTCCTGGACTTGGGTGAGGGAGAAGACTCACCGCGCGCGCATACCTCCAAGCCAGAGTGTGAATCTGACTCAGAGTGAAGGGGGTGGGGGCGTGACGCTTATATCCATAGAACCTTAGGAAAAGATGACGCATAAATCACATTATGCATCAATTAGGGTTTCAACTATATAGAAATTTTCCAAATACATTAGAGGGGTCAAATTATGTCCTATTGACTTCAAATTTGAAGCATAGGTTAAACTAGGAGTCTAGAATCTTCTTGTCTAATTAAATTTAGGTCTTGAATATCTTTTATGCACAAATTTCACATTTATAATTATTTAGTGTGTGTGTGTGTGTGTATACATTGAATATGAATTAGGGTGAATCATCCTTTCTTTTAGAGAACAAGATGAAATTAAGTTTGAGGTTGGTAGTTCCCAAACAAGAAAGACCTCATATTATCTTTTATGCATAAAATAGCAGGGATCATCTTAAGAGAGAGAAAATAAATGAGTTATATCTCATATATGCTCATATTAAGATAGAAGTGAGTTGGTTAAGGTGTAAAAGAATAAATTAAGTCATTTATCTTTAAACAAAATGAAAATTTTATAAATTGGGACTATTCCAATTGATCAATGTTTAACTTTCATCATAAAACCTATTAAGAACATTAAATCATATTATTGAATTTTTGGGATGTTGCAGAAGATCTGCATGCATTTTTTGCTTTTGAGTTGTAATCTTCACTCATGATAATTGATTATTTTTTGCTCTTCAAAATAAGCATTATCTGTGAAAGAGAAATGATGTAACCATGATTCAACACTTACATTTTCTTAATGTTGGTCGTTAACACACATTTTTACCCTTTCTGTCGCAAACTCTATCTAATTAACTAGACAAATTCTTAGTTCTCCATGATTGTCTGGTCTCTTCGTGGTTGTCTGGTTCAGGGAAACTACCATCATGCCAATCTTTTTGGTAGATGTCGAAGAACATATGCTCATGACTACCATATTAATTCCATTTTAACAGATTTATTCTTTATCAGTTTGTAGGATGTGTTTTCAGTTGATTTTATTGTGAGTATGTAGATATATGTAAATGTGACCCTATGAATGTAATCATGTTCACATATACATATATCTACATAATTATCATTTAACATAATGTCAAACTCTTGATATACATAATTATTCCTATTGTACTCCTACATATAAGTATACTTACATGCACAAAGTTTTGAGCCAAAAATATGAACATAATCATAAGAATTATTTACTAATCGACGTATACAACATAAGGATGTCTCAATATATAGCTTAAGGTTATAATATCTCCAATCATGACATAAGACTAGCACCATCATAACAAAATCTTATATACAGATACACAATCAATATTCAATACATAAAGATAAGGATTACACATGCATAAGTAGATGTATATCCAAAATTCATATTTCACATGTGTCTAATATACCTAAGTTAGTAAGTGGGAGTGTAAGGTAGGTTAGAAGGGAAAGTATTTTAAAAAAATTATTGGGGGGAAGTTTTTTCTAAAGCCTTCTCAACATGTACAATAGTTGAGCATAAGCTACAAGGAAAAATGATTCAATAGGATGAAAGGGGGTACACATTTAAAACATGAATAAAACATGTATAACACAAGTTAGACAGTTCGAGTAACTTAAACAACCATAGCATACAGATGGTTGAAAAAACATGTATGATACGATAGTGACTTGTTTTAAAAAATCTAATTTGTGAAACGACTCACATCTAATGAAACATGGCCCTTATAGAGGGGAATGGAGGAGAGTTGGTTGACTTACACAACCACCAAAATAGAAAGGCTAGGCAAAAGGGGGCACAAATCCTCTTCATTGTGGGACTTGGGTTGGTAGACTAGATTGTGATGACTATGAAATTAGGGCTGTCAAATCCTATTGGTGATGACATAGTTTTGAGTGCTTGAGGTTCCATGTCAGTAATCCAACTAAACATAATAAAAAGGGGGCAAGTGTTGCAACAATGTGGAAACTTGTTAATCCCACCTAATATTGTGGAAACTTGTTGATCAAGGAATGTGGGGTAGTGTTGTCGAGTGCGGGTTTGGATTGGCTAATGGGAGATTGGATAAGAAAAAAGAGAGGCATAAGAGTGGGGTCAGGGCGATAAAAAGAAAAAACACATGATGAGGAAAGAAAGGAAAGAAAATTGGGTCACAAAAATGAAAGAATGGAAGATGAGAAAGGTTATGTAGATGGGAAAGAAAATGAAATGAGAAGATGGAGATGGAATAACATGCCTTACCCTAATTGATTAGGCTTAGGCTTTGATACCATTTGATGTCATACTTGTTAAGGCGCTCTCCTAGGCAGACGCCTCAGCGACAAGGCGTATGAGGGTTGCGCTTAGGCAATGTCACCTTGCCTATAATACCACATTGACCTAGTTTTGTAGATTTGGTTCTACATTTATGTATTTTAATGTTTAATGTGGCTATCCTAATGTTCAAAATTAGGAGAGAGAAGAGCTCATCAAGCTCAGGACTGGCCTTATCTGCATCAAGAAGTTTAGAATGCAGGTCAGACATGATAGAGATGTTGTTGACATGGACATGGCCAAACAGAATCTGTGGCTTCCAGCCCACTAGATCCTCCATATTCGTCCACTCAAGATTAGACAAAGATGCACACAATGCCCTTTTTCTACTAAGAGCATCAATGACTACATTTTTTTATGACCAAGAGAACCCACCCCGGGTGAAGCCGACATGGTAAACTCTCGAGGCATGAGAGGGTGTGGTCCGGTCACCCCCCCTCCCGTGCCTAATCAGTGTGGATTGTCATTTGCAAAGTTCCTTCGATGAGGTTCGAACCCAGGTCATTCATTGGGACTTACCAAGCTCTTACCACCTGGGCTACTATAGCCGAACCATCAACGAATACAATAGCTTTGCCTAGACGGTAGCTGATAGTGAAATCATAATCCTTCAGATATTCAATCCATCGACGTTGATGCAGGTTCAGGTCCTTTTGAGTCAAGATGTACTTTAGGCTTTTGTGGTAAGTGAAGATATCGAATGTCACCCCGTACAAGTAGTACCTCCAAATTTTGAGAGCATGAATGATTGCAGCTAGTTCCAAATCACATGTGGGATAATTAAGTTCATTGGGTTTTAGCTATCTGGATGCAAAGGCCACCACTTTTCTGTGATGTTACAGGACACATCCTAACTCATTTCTTGAAGCATCAGCGAAGATCACAAACCCTTCATTTCCAGACAGTAGAACTAGAACATGAGCCGACGTCAACTTCTGCTTTAATTCCTAGAAACTAGATTCACAAGCAACAATCCATATGAAGTGCTTGTCCTTCTGAGTAAGCTTAGTTAGAGGAAAAGCAACTTTGGAGAAATTGGGGATGAAGCGATGATAATATCTGGCCAAGCCCAAGAAGCTCCGGATTTTATAAGGATTTTGAGGAGGTTATCAATCAAGAACATCAGACACTTTGGCGGGATCAATAGAAATATTACCCCCAGAAATGACATGGCCAAGAAACATGACTTTATCAATCTAGAACTCACATTTAGAGAGCTTGTCATAAATTTTCTGAGCTTGAATGATTTCAAGGACTGCCTTCAAGTGCTCACGATTCTTCTCCATAGAGTCGGAATAGATCAAAATATCATCAATAAAGACGACCATAAGCTCATTGAGATAAGGTTGGAAGACTTAATTCATCAAATTCACAAATAAGCCAGTTGTGTTGGTCAACCCAAATGGCATCACTAGAAACTCATAATGCCCATAACGAGTTTTAAAAATAGTTTTAGAAATATTAGAATCTTTGACTTTAAGTTGATGGTAGCCAGAATGAAGATCATTTTTAGAAAACTTTAACAATGTGAAAATAATCAAAGAGGTCATCAATGCGAGGGAGGGGATATTTGTTTTTAACAGTGGCTTGGTTCAACATGCGGTAGTCAATACACACATACGCATGTAACCGTCTTTCTTTTTGACAAAAAGAACAGGCACACCCCAAAGGGAAACACTAGGACGTATAAAATCTTTATCGAGAAGTTCTTGTAGTTGTTTCTTTAACTCCATAAGCTCAACAGGAGCTGAGCCATCCTATATGGTGCCCTAGAAATTGGAGTGGTTCCATGAAGAAGGTCTATGGAGAACTCAATGTACCTATTTAGAGGCAGTCCAGGAAGCTCCTCTGAAAATACGTCAAGAAAATCACATACCACCTCCAGTCTTTCTACATACACGTTATTAGGACTAGTCTCTGAGACTAATGTGAGAAAGACTTTACATCCTTTAGAAATGAGCTTTTTAGCTTTAAGAGAGGAAATTATAATGTTATTATAGAATCTATTTCCCCTAGGGATCACCACAAGAAAAGAATAAGGTTGGGAGAGAACTACCATCTTATTTCTACAGTCAATTGGAGCATGATACTTGTATAGACAATCCATACAAAGTATAATATCAAAGTCTTCCATTGTTAAGAGAATGAATTCTAAGGGTGTATCATGATTTTTGAATTTTAGATATAGGACATCAGTTTTCAGTAATGTAGTTAGTAGTTTGCCACTAGGAGTCGACACATCCAGAATATATCCCAAATCCCTTATATGCAGATGCAACATAGATGTGTTTGTTGATCCAAAATCGAATAAAGCTATAACATTGTGATTATTCAAGAATAAAATGCCTAAACATGATAATTATATCAAGAATAATTCATAGGCATTGGGCAAGATATTAGATATATGAAAAGAATTTAGGTTACCTTCAACAAGTTGGTTGGGATTTACCTTGGCTTCCTTTGCAGTAATTGTGAAAACTATGACATTGTGGTGTCCTTGAGGGGGCAATGCACCCACTGGAGGGAGGCCAAGGATGGACGCAATAGGGTACTTGATGATGAAATGGCCCTCCTTTTTGCAGTTGTAGCAGACAGGCTTAGAATGACGTCAAGGTCCCTTGTGTCCTCGTTTGCAGATCTTACATCTATTGTAGTAGGTCTTCAGTTGATTTCGATTATTCCATTGTCCTCCTTTTCTTGAACCTCCACTTTTACCTGATCCTTTGTTATGGCCATGGTGGAACTTCCTAGACTTATCCTACTCTATGGTGGTTAACCCTAAGTATCCCATATTGGAAGGCTTCTACAAACTCTGTTCCCTTTCTTGCTTGAGGGTCATGTCTAGGGCTTCATCTATGCTTATGGGATGGGAGATGATGACTAGGGTTTTCAGATGGGTGACTAGGTAGTCAACATAGTGCTCCATGAGGTGATCTTCAATCTTAATAGGTGCATAATGATCCAGAAGCCTAAAATTTTGGGTGTAGTCAGCTACTGAGAGACTGCCCTACTTAAGTTCGATATACTCCCTCTCCTTCCTCTTCCTCTTAGCTATAGGCATAAAATAGTCAGTGAAGAGGGTTTTAAAGGTTTCTCATTACATGCTGACTACCTCTTCTCCCCTATTCCTGCCATAGTTTTCCCACCAGATTTTTGCCCCTCCCTTAAGCATATGGGTGCAAAATTGAAAGGTGATCGCCTATGCTTCCCGCCAATTGAAACCGAATGAAGCTAATTGGCTTACATATGATTTAGAGCTTGTTGTCGTCGTTCATGCTCTGAAATATCTGGCGACATTATCTTTATGGTGTGAAGTTTGAAGTTTTCTCTGACCATAAAAGCTTGAGGTACCTGTTAACACAGAAGGATCTGAATCTACGACAATCAAGGTGGATGGAATATCTCAAACATTATGACTTCACCATCAACTATCATCTTGGTAAAGCAAACGTTGTAGCTGATGCTTTAAGTCGCAAGAAGGATCCCGTTTGTGCTACTCTAGGATGTTTGATGTGGGAAAATCTCAAATATGTGAGTAGTTGGCGACCTCAACTTGTCGATTCAGTGGATGAAGACAAGATGTGTTACAACCCCAAATTTTGGGTTCCTTTGGTGAGAAATGTAATTTCTCATATTAAAGATATTTGGACAAATAATGATATAATTTGTTGTGAATAAATGGATTTCGTTTAAAATAGCCTTGTTGTTTGATTTGTGGGCTTTATTGTCTATTGGGCCCAATAACAAGGAAATTCAATTAACTAATGAATAATTGAGTTGTTGAGAGAAGAGAGATTTTTCCTTAATGGCATTCCCCAGATATGTGTGTACTCATATCTAAAGATGTCAAAAGGAAAAATATAAGAGATTGTGATTGTCAACTAAATTATGAAAAGGAGCTGGATCATTGTTCACAAGCATCATAAAATAACCACACAAACTGACATTCATTGAGGATAAAAGTGATACATATTATTCAATAAAGGGAAAATGAATAGTTCTAAGGAATGTAAAATGCATAGGAGATAATTCTTCCTACATGTCATCTAATGGGAAAAGAAATAACTATCTAGTAGAAATAGAGATAATAAGCAGCAATCTAGATAGCTATCCTCTGTGAACAATTATTTAGCATCTTTTGGTACTTTGAGATGCATTATTTGTTCCTTTACCTAAAAAATATGAGAAAAAAATCATCAACACAAGGTCGGTACGTGGTTAAAAATACATTACTATGATTGAATATTTCAAAATACTTGCCGACGAGTGGTAGATTAACTGGTCATAGCACATGGCTCCTCATGAATGGTCCTGGGTTTGAATCCCACCGGGTGCGCTGCTTGAAAATCATTTAGCTCGTCGCGTCGGCTGGTCAATGATGTGACTTATTGGGCCACTATCCTTGCGGCTGGGGTAGTGTCCTGGGTTTTACCTTGCCAACACTTGTCACAAATGTGGTGAGCCCTGGGGAGGGGTTCCCCCGTCACCAAAAATATTTCAAAATACGTGAAGAAACAAAAGAAAGAAAAAGAAGTCATTGTTTAAGGTGGAAAATTAGGTAAACACCTCTTTTAGACATCTAATTAGATGCAGTTGTACTACTATTTCTTTCAACACTTTAGCATACATCCAATATGGGCAAACTAATTTATCATACATCTAGCATGGACAATTTATCATACATCCATACTAGGCAATATATCATACATCCATACCGGGTCATCTCCCCTTTGTTCTTACTCTAGTAGCTACAACTCATCAAAAGTTCTTTTATGTTCCATTAAGTTTGGGTGAAACATAAATACTAGTAATCATCCAACAAAGTATAAGTAAATAGGTTCACCCAAGGTACATCATATCATATACAACCATGAAAAACTAGTATTATACTTAATAAAGACCACACACCTGATTTGACTAAATCTGAAATCCAAGAGTATAGAGGAACAATAAATAGATCACCCTGAAAGGAAGCAAAGACCTAATGTCATTATGGGTTCTCATCATCCCATATTAGGGTTTTGGTCTCACTTGGGCTTTCATTTAATGTCTTGGGTTTATATCAGAGTATTATAGAGAGGATCTTAGGTTAGGGACTAGGGTTTGGATTTAGATATTTAGGATGGTTAATTTTTCCTTAATCATCATTATTGAAAGGGAGAGAAAAATAATAGACCATTCATGTGGTGTTAGGGAAATTAAGTCCACTATCATTAAAAAACATATGGCTTTTGGTCAGAGGTCACAAGGTTAGATTGATGTCTCAGGGATTTTCATAAATATTGATCCCTAGTTTTATATCCATTTTTCATATGTTAAAATAATTAAAAGAACATTAAATCCATGAAAGGGTACATCAATTATAGAATTGTCTCTTGGTACATGTAATAATTTATACATGTTCTCCTCATTTTTTAGAGACCATGAGTATTTTATGGGGATTTTTCAGATACTAGAATCATTTATCATGGATTTTATAAGATCAACCAATTTGAAAATGGTTAGAGTTTTTAAAAAGAAAATAAAAATGAAAAAGAAGTTGGGCCTCATGGATTAGAGAAGGGATCAGACTCTGCGGATACTCTTCCTGACCCCCGAGCCCACTTTGGCTAAGAGGGTCAAGAAATAAGGTTAAAAGACTATAATTCCCACGGTGCAAAAATAGCAAGGCGTGACAGAACATGGCTAGATCGGGGGTTTCATTGACTTGATTGTTTTACTGCTCGCACCATGGCAGAAACTTGCAATGGACGAAGAGTGGTAATGGCTAGATGTGGGGAGGAGGCTGTTGGGTTTGTGTTGGGGGCTTAGTTGACCTTGGGAGGTTGTGTCGAGTTTGACTAGCCTAGAAAGGTTGCCAAAGGTCAACTAGAGACCGTGCTTTGATCAAAATAGGTGGAGAAGATGAAAAAATGAATCGAGAGTCTTACTTTCCCTCGGGTTGGAGTGAGGGGTCAAAAAGCTCCTCGTGGTTGCAAGGGATCGACGACCCAAGCCTTTGGACCTTCGTGGCTTCAACAGGCGGTGCACTTCTTCTCACTGAGGATCCTTGAGTGTGGGGCCGCAGTTGATTGAAAGGAGGGGGGTCATAGGAGTGAGGGGAGCACTCCGATTAGGATGGGTGCGGGAACCTCAGTTAGGGGTGGTGGTGACACCTCTTAGTGAAATTGGTGGTGTGAGATGATTAAAGGAGGGTCGACAGTGCTAGAGGGGTGCTTAAATAAGCATGGGAAGGAGTAGAGCGCAAGGCCCTAAAAATTCCACCACCGCCAGGTGAGAGTGGCGAGGACTCAGGAGGTCGTTCTCTCTGACCCAAGGGTGAGAGGATGCGTGTGAGGGATGGTTGAGTTCGTTTTGGCTAGAGGAACTCATCCTCCAAAAATCTCAAGTGGATATGGTCTAGAGAATCTCGGGGTATCGGGGTTGATTTTGCTTGAGTTGTTGGAGTAATTGGCGATCTACGGGAAGTAGATGATGAGGCCAGGGTCATTGGATCCCTAATTGATCTGTGATCAAAGGGATCAGGCAGCTAGGATGCATGCATGCATAAAATGACCTACCCCCTTAGTCACATGGGGCATTCGTGACATGAAATGTCACATATTTGATCAAATAACTAGAAAACATAGGTCCTAGGTTAAAAAATGAAATAATGTGCATAATTTTAAAAGCTCATAACTCCTAATCAGTTCATCCAATTGCAATGAAATTTTGGGTGGGTCTTCATGATGTTATTATCCAACAATGGTATAAAATTGAGGGTCAAACTCGAACGTTTGTTATATAAATTGACTATGTACCCTAATACATGTATTCCATCTACTATGAAATTAGGGTTTCACTACTACAGAACAGGCCTTTAGGGTCAGTTAATTAAGAGTTTTAGTGTCGATTTCTAAGCGACACCCAAGTGGGTTTCGCTAAAGGTGGAGCCCTTTGGCATCGGTTCCCAACCGATGCCAAAACGCTTCCCGCCACCGAAAATGCGCCAGCAAAGGGACTATAGGCATCGATTTTTTAAGAAAACTGACACTATAGAGTTGTTATAGACGTCAGTTATTAAAAGAACCAACGTCAAAACGCTTCCCGCCACAGAAAAATGTGCCAGCAAAGGGCCTATAGGCGTCAGTTTTTAAAGATAACTGACGCCATATCATCTGAACAGACGTCAGTTTTGTGCTAATAACTGACGCCATATCCCCTGCTTGCCACTACGGTCGTGCTTCCCAGCACGGTTTTGGTTCCTGGCCACATAGATGTCAGTTTTTTTTTCAAAAATCACCGTCGTATGTCTTTGGTGTCGGTTTTGTTCAAATAACCGACGCCTATGTTATGATTTTTTTTTCTTATCAGTTTACAGGCCTGTTGTATGGCTGGTCGGTAGGATGAGAACCTACAGTTCAGTTTTGAAATGTAGGTTTATGACATTCATTGATATCAGTCAATAATAGGCCACAAACCTGCAAAATTAATATGATGGACAATATTATATATATGTGATTCACACACATGTATAAGCACATTTAATTCACATTATTTTTTCATCACACACATGTCGAAACCAGTAGCAACCTACAGTTCCATTCATTTCATCTCTTTTCACATTCAGACACATGTAGAAACATTTATGTATTGATCATCTTCACACACATATGACAATTCATAAAAATTCATTCACATTCACACAAAAATAATTATGAGAACAAAGTTATTCTTTATTCATCATTGTCATCATTGTCAATAAAATTATATCTAAAAATTCCCACTCTTTGTAGGGCTTTTGCCCATTCTTCTCTTACAACATCTAATTCATCTCTCATATAGGGAGCATGTACATCGAAATGTTTTTCACCTGTGCTGAAGTCAGCAGTTTTAAAGACCTGCAAAGAGAATGGCGTATATATATAATTAATAATATATAATAAGATTGATATATTTCATATTATCTAATGAGACTATGTATAATACCTGTTGTATCTTATCGATTTCCATTACGGCATGCTTGATGATTAGATCCATAAATAGCATCACATAGTAGGCACATGCCCAGTCGTTGTCTTGTGTAGCACACTATAAATTGAAACATACAAAATATTCAAAAATACAAATAAGCACAGTTCACATAAATAATGTATATATTGGAGTCAGGAAATTACTTTCACATTCTCCCAAATTAGTGACAGATCCTTTTTCATGGGGACCTTTCCTCCAGCTTTTTTGTATTCTTGTAAAGCCCTACATATGTTAATTTAACCCATTAAATTGCATAATTAAATAGTAATGTAGTAACAGATGTTAACATATATAAAACATGAAATATTTCTCACGAGAATAATGGCCTTTTAATTGCATGTCCATATAATGTATCCAACTCATTTCCTGCATGATCTAGATAATAGACAGTGAACGTCTTGGGGACAATAACTAGTAACTCCCAATGCTTACCACTACAGGTAAGAAAGTAGAAAATTAATAACTCAAAATCCACAATAAAAATGTAATTTTCTTAAGTCCAAATTATAGGCAAAGTAAACTTACTCGACGTTGAATGGAGCTATAATCACCGTCTTATTATTTTTACCAAAATATTGAAAATCATCACAACAGTATGAAATAACTGAATATGGGTCTGCATCTACAAGACTAATCAAAGATGGAACCAAAAATCCCACATGGGAAAACCCAAAATCTGTACATATCTTGTGTAAGTGGCTGCAAAACATGTATAATGTATGCATTAATATATAGGAAACCAGATCACCATATATAAAACAAGGTATATGGATGTACAAACAAGATCTCACCATATCTACAGCTCTATCATAGATGTGTTCAGCCATTCATAACTAAACAACTCCAAAATATCTTGTATAAATATCTTGTTTTTGTATGATTGACCTGCATTAATATGTATGTATGCATAACTTGTACTACGTATGCATTAATACGTATGCTAAACTTGTATAAATAGATTGTTATCGTATGATTTACCTGCATCATCCTCCAGAATAGTAATAATTATAGGGCAATTTGTATCATGTTTGCCGATCCATACTGCCACACCCCTACAATTAGGACCTATCGAGGCATGTAGGTCCCTTGGAAGCCAATTTGGTAGTCGAGGAGGTGGAGGATGAGATGTAGCGGGTCTCATCTTTTTGACATGTATATACAATTTTAGATCAATTGACTCATATATACACACTAACAAATTAAAGTAATGGAAATTTATCATACAATATCAATATAGAGGACATCTGCTCTGAGTCACAGTATCACTCCGCATACTGCCTCACCAAGTGTTTCAGCATCTGGGTGTGCATGAGGCAGTGCAAGATTCATCCAGTCGGGGAGTACATGTATATGGCTCACACATACCATACCATCTGGTACTGGATACCCATGAAACATGCACCCTTTAAGGGGCGGGTAAGCCGATGCCTCTGCAATGATATATTCTTGACTTTTTAGTCAGCATGGCTTCAACCCCTACAAATTTACGTAAAGATTGTTATATGCATTTATACACAAACATATCATCTTGAACAGACTATATATTATGTCATAAAAATACTTATAGAGGACGTGCTAGGTGGTGGGTCTATAGGATTACTCCCAACCTCTACTGTACAAGAAGTAGGAGAAGAGTGGCCTGAGTGGCAGTCTGAGATGCCTGCCACTTGCTAATTGCTTCATGGAGTCTCTTATCAAGTACTTCCTTGACTTTCCTATTAATTAACGAATCTACCTATACATGGATAAAAGAAATGCTAGCTTCTGATTATTGAATTCCATTTTGCAATAACATTCTAAAATAAGAGAATAGGTTACCTCAGCTTGTGAAAGTGGACTTGTTTGCACTAGGATGGCCCAAAGAACGCTTTGATGCCCACACTAGTGCCTACACCCCTAACACGTCCAGGATGCTCTGGGTTACCCAGAGCAACTGTCAGTTCATCCCTTATGCCCTGAGGGATGAACTTACCTTCCTTCATCTGCTCGTGCATCTCCCACTAATCACCATCAACAAAAATTAGTAAGTAAACATAACAATAATCAATATCGATCGATTGCTCTAAGAGTTGATTTTTACCATTTTTGCAGCCACCTCAGCAGTCGCGTGCTTCGGTATGTCTCCCTTCTTGTTTTGCCTCCCACCTATCCACATAGCATGGCGAGGCAGAGGTGTGGGAGCAGTAGTAGTGGACTCTACAGTCTCCTGAGTAGCAGTAAGATGAGAAGACTCAGCCTATAGTCTTTGGTGAATGCCTGCATATCCTCTTGGACCCATTGTGTTGTCGTGCACATTCAGTGCACACCTTGCTCATTGAGAATCGTTGATTGCTTAGTTAGTTAGCACATTGATTTGGTTAGTAATACTAAATGTTAATCTTGAATAGGTAAATACATAAAAATGTATATTAATTAAATTGGGAGTGGCGCTTAATACCTTGAATTCATCTGTTGTTCTTTGGGTAACAAACGCCTCCCAATCTTTGGGGTCTAGGTAGTTCCATTGTTGTGTGGATTCCTTCTGCCTAAATTTATTTTTTAAAGAGAATACAAACAAAAATTATTAGTGTACATTTAGTGAAATAGTGATCAATGTCTAGAATTGGAAATCAATCAAGAACCTCTTCTCAACATCGCGTATGTAATTTCAGGTGAGATTGGTCCTATAGTTCATTAGGACCCTCCCACAGCGTTGCATCACACATTTACGATGCAATTTTTCATCCAGATCAAATATGCTCTGCAAATTAAATAGAATTGTTATTAACTAATATCCTAAAAATTAGTAATCTACACAAATAGAATTACAAATAATAACTCACACATAGTTCCTTCCATATGTGGTCTTTCTTCCCCTAAGGAACTTTATGCCAAGATTCTACGTTAGGACTGCAATGGATGCGAGTAAGAACCCCAAGATATGAAACAAATGAGTTGTGGTTCACTCCATATGGATTTCCTGCATGATCAAAATCCACAGCCAATTTGGGTCTATTGCCCCTTTGTTGTATTAACTTGTTCATCATTTTGATGCTCCTCACTTTCTCAATTTTCTTTTGTTGCTCATCAAGTGTTGTAATTTCTTCAGGGGGTACATCACCAACCTAAAATTTGATAAATAAACACACTTACATGATATAATTATAAATGAACATATAGATAGAAACCTCAAGGATATATTCTTAAAACTTACATTGTCAGGCGGCGCAAGTACGTCCTCACCCTCATGGTGATCATCAGCACGGTCATCATGGGAATGCTCAGCCATCTGAAAGCTCACATTCAAATTATAAATTTCACATTGTAAAGTAACACTAATTGTAAAGTACACATTGTAAAGTACACATTCACATTATAAAGTAATTCACATTGTAAAGTTCACATTCACATTACAAATTTACGTAAAGAATGGTATATGCATATATACACAAACTCCCAACCTCTGTAAAGACTAGCTACTATGTCATAAAAATACTTACAGAGGATGTGCTAGGTGGTGGGTCTACAGGATTACTCCCAACCTCAATAGTAGGAGTAATAGAAGCTCGACATGTCACAAGTACCGTCTGAGTGTCCGTCTGAGACGTTTGTCACTTCACCAATGCTTCTTGGACTTTCCTCTCAATTAATTCATCTACCTATACATGGATAAAAGAAATGATAGCTATCGATTATTTAGTTCCCTTTTGCAATAATATTCTAAAAAAAAGAATAGATTACCTCAACTTGTGAAAGTCCCACTTTTGGGACAGGTTTGCGTTGGGATGGCCCAAAGAATGCTTTGATGCCCATACCAGTTCCTGCACCCCTAACACATCCAGGATGTTGTAGGTTACCTAGAGCAACTGTAAATTTATCCCTTGTGCCCTCATGGATGAACTTGCCTTCCTTCCTCTGCTCATACAACTCTCGTTAATCGCCATCAACAAAAGTTGGTAAGTAAACATAACAATAATCAATATCAATCGATTGCTCTAAGAGTTGAATTTTACCATTTTTGTAGCCGCCTCAGCAGTTGTGGGCTTCGTTATATCTCCCTTCTTGTTTTTCCTCCCAGCTATCCACATAGCATGGCGAGGCATAGGTGTGGGACTAATAGTAGAGGACTCCTGAGTAGCAGCAGACTGAGCAGTATACTCAGCATGTAGTCTTTGGCGAATGCCTGCATAGCCTCTTGGACCCATTGTGTGGTCATGCACATTCAGTGCATGCCTTGCTCTTTGAGCATCACTGATAGCCTTGTTAGTAAGCAAATTGATTTGGTTAGTAACACTAAAGGTTAATCTTGAATAGGTGAATACATAAGAATGTATATTAATTAAATTGGGAGTGGCGCTTAATACCTTGAATTCATCCATTTTTCTTTGGGTAACAAAATCCTACCAATCTTTGGGGTCCAGGTAGTTCCATTGCTCAGGGGTTGCCTTCTTCCTAAATTTATTTTTTAAAGAGAATACAAACAAAAATTATTAGTGTAGAGTTAGTCAAAAAGTGATCAATGTCTAGAATTGGAAATCAATCAAGAACCTATTCTCAGCATCGCATATGTAATATTGGGTGAGATTTGTCCTATAGTTCCTTAGGTGCCTCCCACATCGTTGCATCACGCATTTATGATGCAGCTTTTCATCCAGATCAAATATACTCTACAAAATAGAATTGCTATTAACTAGTAGCCTAAAAATTAGTAATTTACAAAAATAAAATTGCAAATAATGATAACTCATGCATAGTTCCTTCCAGATTAAGTCTTTCTTCCCCTTAGGAACTCTATGCCAGGATTCAAAAATAGGGCTACAACGGCTGTGAGTAAGAACCCCAAGATATGAAATAAATGAGTTGTGGTTCACTCCAAATGGATTTCCTACATGATCGAAATCCACAACTAGTTTGGGTCCATTGCCCCTTTGCTGTAGTAACTTGTTCATCATTGTGATGCCCCTCACTTTCTCAATTTTTTTTGTTGCTCATCACACTACTACAAAAAATGCTTTTTACAATGGGAAAAACACAACAGTTCTATTGGTTGTGTTGTAGTTAGCATATCTTTTACAACAACTCTATTTGTGTGTTGTGAATTATATATTTTATACAACACAAGTTATATTCAACAGGCCAAACTCGTTGTAGTATATGTGATACTACAACATGTGCTAAATTGTTGTAATAGACTGTAATATCACAACATACTGAAACCCGTTGTAAAAGACCATAATTACACAACATGCTCTAACCCATTGTAATAGTCACATATGCTAACTTGTTGTAATAGATCATCATTACACAACATACTCTAAACCGTTGTAAAAGATCATAATTACACAACATGCTCTACCCGTTGTAATAGTCATGTATGTTCACCCGTTGTAATAGACCATCATTACACAACATACTCTAACCCGTTGTAAAAGATCATAATTACACAACATGCTCTACCCGTTGTAATAGTCGCATATGTTAACCCGTTGTAATAGACCATCATTACACAACATACTATAACCCATTGTAGTATACTATAATTACACAATAGGCTTTCACCTATTGTAATAGTTATCCGTTGTAATAGACCACAATCACACAACAGGTTTGCACGTCATTGTTGTATATGTACAACAAAGAATATATGTGCTACATAAAATGAAATTGGTTCAGCAGTTTGAGATGTGCCTTACTTTCAAGTGGTCTCAAGTTCAAAACTTGTGTCTAGATGTATTTTCTTTTTGTCTCAACATGTTATATACAACACCCCTATTACAACAGGTGTGTTCAATGAACTACAACATGTATTAACTGTTGTATAAAATACATATATTATAACATGCGCAACACCTATTGTATAAAGAACCCCCCACAAGACCACGTGATCTAATACAACAGTTGACACCCGTTGTAAAATGGAAAAATGAACTATTGTAAAAACCATTTTTTGTAGTAGTGTCAAGTGCCCCAATTTCTTCAGGGGGTACATCGCCAACCTAAAATTTGACAAAAAACACACTTATAGGATATAACTATAAATGTGAGGCGGGATATATTTTTAAAACTTACATTGTGAGGTGGCGCATTGATGTCCTCACCCTCATGGTAATCATCAACACAGTCATCATATGAATGCTCAGCCATCTAAAAGTTCACATTCAGATTGTAAAGTTCACATTGTAAAGTAATTCACATTGTAAAGTTCACATTCACATTGTAAAGTTCACATTCAAAAAAATAAAACATATAAAAAAATATAAACATGCATGCCTCTAATATTGCGATCTTTTATCAATTAACAATCCTTCATTGTGATATCCGCACACATACAAGTCATCATTAGCTTCAATATTTGGTGTTGTTGGCAACCCAACTGAGAATGGACTGGAGTCATCATACTTATCATAGTATTGTTCTTCATCTATAGGATCTTCAATGAACTGTCTATTACCATGAAGAACAACCGACCATTTATCATTTGCAGGATCATCGATATAAAATACTTGATTCACATGTGATGCCAATATGAATGGTTCATCCTTCTCGCCAATCTTTTCAAATTTCAGTAATGTGAAACCCAATTCATCCACTATAACTCCTTTGGTGTTATCAACCCAATTACATTTAAAGAGAGGAATTCTAAAATCTACGTAGTTGAACTCCCATATGTCTTCAATGACACCGTAATATGACATTTTAGCTTCATGTGCACTCTTATCCTTTGCACTTGCAAAAAACAATGAAGGCGCTTGAAGGGTGACCCAACTATTTTGGACGACACTCTTATCATCTTGATGCTTTGTGTAATACGAGAATCCATTTATGTCAAACCCTTCATAAGACATAACATTCAATTTTGGTTTAAAGGTGATGCATTTGATAGTTTCAGTAAGATTATCTGGTGTTTGAGATAGTTGATGTAACACTTTATCTTCAAACCACTTAATAAATGTCTTGTTATGCTCTCTAGCAATCCACATTGAATTGGCTCGATGATATTATCTCTTGATGAAATTGGTATGTTCCTCGATATAAACACTCACTTCGTCGATGTTGTGTAAAATATACAAGTGACCTTGTTTCAACTGCTCACGGCTGATTACTTTCATCCGTGATCCCAAAATTCCTTTGCCAAAATGCTCCTCAATATTCTTGTCATTAACACGAGCATCATTAGCACTCAGAAAGTCATTGCAAAAATCCATAACCTCTCTCGCCACATAACCCTCAATAATACTCCGTTCAGGCTGATAACTGTCTCGAACATCACCTTTAAAAATGCTCATGTATCGTTCAAAGGGATACATCCAATGCAAGAAAATTAGTCCCAACATTTCACTTCTCTGGTCAAGTAGACAACAAGATGTACCATGACATCAAAGAACGAAGGAGGAAAATACATCTCAAGCTGACATAGGGTAACAACCACTTCTCTTTGCAATTTATCGAGAGTATCAGGGTCAATAACTTTGCTGCACAGACTGTTGAAAAAGAAACAAAGTTTGGTGATTGCAAACCTTACATGATTTGGCAATATAGATCGAATTACCACAGGCAATATTTGTTGCATGAGAGTGTGACAATCATGAGATTTAAGACCTATCAACTTCAGATCTTTCATTGATACCAATCTACGGATGTTGGATGAGTAACCCTGTGGCACCTTAACATTTACCAAGCATTCACAAAAAGCTTTCTTCTCCTTTCTAGGCAACATGTAACAAGTGGGAGGTAAGTATGTTCTCCGATCGCTGCTAACTACTTCTGTTAATTCTGCCCTTATTCCCATTTCACGTAGGTCCATTCTGGATTTTATCCCATCTTTAGTCTTACCTGCTATATTCAACAGAGTACTGATGGCGCTATCACATACATTTTTCTCAACATGCATGACATCGATACAATGCCTGACTGCCAAAGAACTCTAATAAGGAAGATCCTAAAATATTGACTTCTTTTTTAACAAAGATTTGTCACTCTGTGTGGCCACTCGTACATTGTGATCTCTTACCAAATTCATTGACAATGTCTTTTACTCTTTCATAAACATCCTCCCCTGGTATAGGTTTATGTGCACTCCGTTCCTCATTCCATCTATTGAATGCTTTGCAAAACCTATGATACAGATGGAATTTTGGAAGAAACCTTCAATGACCAAGATATATAGTCTTTCCTCCGTGTTTTAGTCGTATTGAATCAGTGTTCTCTTCACATATAGGACACGCTTTAGATCCTTTGACACTATATCCAGAAAAAGTCACATATGTTGGAAAGTCATTCATAGTACAAAACAACATAGCGTGCAAACAAAATGTCTCTCTTCGTGAAGCATCATAGGTCATCACACCTTCACCCCAGAGTTTCTTCAAGTCATCAATCAGAGGTTCAAGATAAACATCGATATCATTTCCAGATTGTTTAGGGCCCGATATCAACAACGATAGCATAACATACTTATTTTTCATACACAACCAGGGAGGAAGATTGTATATAACAAGCATAACTGGCCAAGTGATATGTTGGTTGCTCAATTTCCCATATGGATTCATCCCTTATATACAAAGCCCAAGTCTTAGATTCCTGACTTCTTCACCAAATTCAGGGTACAATAAATGAATCTTCTTCCACTGTGGGGAATCAGACGCATGTCGTAGGATCCCATCATTATTTTTCTTAACATCTACAACCACCTCAAATTCTTTACATATATTGGGTTGGCAAACAAGCATTGAAACTGTGGTATTATAGGTAGATACCACATCACCTTAGCAGGAGAACCAGTTTTGGACTCCCCTAAAGTCGTCAATTTATATCTTGACGCACTACATTTGGGACAATCTTTCAAATCCACATAGTCCTTTTGAAATAATACACAATCATTCGGGCATGTGTGTATCTTCTTGGCCTCCATTCCCATTTGCAACAACAATTTCTTTAACCGGTATGTTGAGATTGGCAGCTCGTTTCCTTCAGGAAGAATTTCTTTCAACAAAGACAACAATGACATGCAGCTTTTGTCGCTCCATCTATTGTTAACTTTCAACTTATACAATCTCAACAAAGCTCTAAGCTTTATCAACTTATACCTTGTGTATAACAATATCTCAACATCATGCACAATGTTTCTAAACATGGGAGGTGGATCGGTGTGCTCTACCCCACAACTATGCAGCATCGCATCAACGATGTCTATTGGAATTGGTTCATTCACATCTACATCATCAGAGGCAATTTCTTCTTCCACACAAGCACTGCTATTGACATCCACTGATTTCAGGTTTGAAATCTCTCCATGCCAGTACCATTCTGTATAGCCTTGTACAATCCCGTTGCACATGACATGACTTTTGATTTCGTCACCAGTGTTGACTTTCAAGTTGTTACCACAATGCCTACATGGATAGTAGAACCTATCTCTAGGTTGTTTCCTATGTTCCTCGGCAAATCTAATAAACTGATCAAGACCAGAAATAAACTATGGGGTGCATCAATCTGGAATGGACATCCATGATCTATCCATTCTATGATCAAAGAGAAAACAAGTATATATTAGAACAATATTAGGGTCTAGGGTTAACATATTAGAGTTTATGGTTAAAACTTTAGGGTCTAAGGTCTTATATATAATTAATGATTACAACATTCTACGTGAGATTAGGTGTTCAAGAACAGTCCTGAATCGGGGACTATCCAAGATTTACTCCTAATGAGTAAATCTTGGATGGGTTTCTAGGCCAACAAATACATGTGATGTCATTCTTATATATAATAAATGTGTACCACCTATCCCATTCTTGAACACCTAATCTCACTAGTAAGTGTATAATGTATAATGAGTTTTCAAGAAAATTTCGATAGCATTTCCCCGTTGTTCTCCAAGTACATATGTACTTAGAGAACAAATGGAGAAATGCTACTGAAATTTTCTTGAAAACCCAATACACATTATACACTTACATCCTAAGTGAGATTATGTGTTCAAGAACAATCCCATACCGGGGACTATCCAAGATTTACTCCTAATGAGTAAATCATAGACGGGTTTCTAGGCCAACAAATATATGTGTTGTAATTATTATATATAATAAATGTGTACCACCTATCCCATTCTTGAACACCTAATCTCACTAGTAAGTGTATAATGTGTATTGGGTTTTCAAGAAAATTTCGGTAGCATTTCCTCGTTGTTCTCCAAGTACATATGTACTTGGAGAACAATGGGGAAATGCTACCGAAATTTTCTTGAAAACCCAATACACATTATACACTTACATCCTAAGTGAGATTAGGTGTTCAAGAACAGTCCCAAACTGGGGACTATCCAAGATTTACTCCTAATGAGTAAATCTTGGCTGGGTTTCTAGGATAATGAGTAAAAGAACATAGACATAAGATTTCACCACCACTACATGTATTTTCTCACTTACATTGCATCACTCACAATTAGAGCATTATTAAATAATAAATCAAGAATTCAATAGTTTCAAACATGCAATAATTCACAATTAGAGTGACAAGATTCACCTTTTACAAACATTCATGCTATAATTCAGGTACAATAACAGGTGTGGTCATTGACCTTATTCAACATGATAAGAATAATTTTAGAAGAGTATGTAAATCACAAGGACAAAGTTCCCCATTGATTTTGATTCTCGTCGCTGGTTGCACCTCTCTAGGTTGGGATTTTGATTCTCAGCAGGCGGTGATCTAAAATCAGCATCATGTTGTCCTCATCTCATCTATTTCCATATCTACTTCATTGGCCTCTCACACCCTACCACCATCAACATCACAATAAGAAGAAATAGTAGCAACAACAGTGACAAAGGCAGCAAAGATGCTCCCCACCACATCTTGCAGTTGGCCTCTCCCCTAGGTCTTGACCAGCTACCTCAACCACCAATCACCCTGACACTCCCTCAATGGGAGAGGTCATCAAGTCATCTCACCACCACACTCCTAGGCATGGGCAATAGTGGAAGAGTCCACAAACTCTTCCAGTCATCTGACCTTCCTTCCTTTACCTACTCCTCGATGAGGGACTCTACAAGTGGTTCTGGTTCCTCTAGTGTAGGGACAAGAGGAGGAAGAGGGTACCTCGAGCGGCGGCGGTGACCAGCAGGTGCGAGTAGCGAGTAGGTGAGCTCCAGAGAGAATGGTGGCGGAGGAGAATGACGGTAGGGCAGGCGCAGTGGAGGAGGAGAACAGCGGTGTAGCGGTGGCAGGGAAGGTGCAATGGCGGAGGAGAGAACGGTGGCAGAGAGAAATCTCCAGAGACCTAACAGGCGGAGAGTAATCGATCGACAATGAAACAGAGAAAGGGGAAGAGTCTGGCTCGCGTGGGTTAAGTTAACAATAGGCGTCAGTTATTGAAAAAAAAATGACGCTTAAAACAACAGGCGTCAGTTACCACCAAAAAATCGACACCTATGTTCAATGATAGTCGTCGGTTCCAACTGGACCATTATCTTTAGTTTCTGTAGAAGAACCGACACCAAAGAGGGGTGAAAATTTTCATGGGGATAGCCCACAAAAACACATCGGCATCGGTTATTGCAAGTAAACCGACGACAAAAATGTGCCCAATTTTTGTCTTGTGAAAAACCTTTAGTCATCGGTTTGTTAGTTAATAATCGACGTCGTATGTTAAATTTTAGAGGTAATTTTTTCCACTGGAAAATTTGGATTTGCCGATCGATTTTAGGTGATGCCAAATTAAAAGTGATACCCATGTCTAGTCGCTCTTCACAGATAGATGTTGGTTTTTGTATTCAACCGATGTTGTAGGGTTTAGGCGTCAGTTTCTTGTATACAACTGACGCCTATAAATGTGATGTTATAAGCCATTTCTGTAGTAGTGATGTAGATCACTTCCAGTGTGTCCTCTTTGAGGTGGCATGTTGATGGAAGTGGGTGATGGTGTTCACAATCAGCTTCTCTCCAAGCTACCTAAACTATTCACACATTCGAGTTAGAAAATTGGATGTGTGAAATAAAGTATTCAAGGAAGTTAGATACAGTGGACTAGAAATAATGTGGTCAAGTTTATTGCTAAACTCGAGGAACAAGTCTATAGTGAGTAGATTCATATTCTTAACAGTATTGATTGCCTTGTCCCTGACCCAATGCCAAAAAGTTGACCGGCCTAAATTATAGGTCTAAAAAGGAGCGGATTAAGAGTAGTCAGACTCTTAAATTTAAGTATATACATGTTGGGAGAGCCTTAGTGGCTATTCCCAACCCAAGGAAGATGTTTAGCCACTCATGGTAATGAGCAACATTGCAAATTTACAATTTGACATGGACATAAAGTACTGCTGATGAGAAGGGATGGACGAATGAAGCGAGAAAGAATGATATAAATAGGGGAGACTAGAAGGTACAAGGTACATTGATCTTGACCAATGGTTGGACACAACCGATGGTCAAGATCTCCTAGAAGAGTTCGACGTAGTGATGTGTAGATCTACTCTCATTCCTCCCTCTGTTAAGGGAATGCTTCAAAAATGTGGAAGGCGGGGTGAAGTTGTAATGATCCATTTTCAAATTAGTCATAGAATTAGGGTTTACTTGGATGATTGTATGCTTAACTAAGTTGATCATTGTTTAAAGCTTGATTAATGATGGTAGTTAAGTTTTTATGTTTTAAATATAACGAGAAGGTTAATCATACTTTGATTCATATAATTAGGGTAAGATTTGGAAACCTAATCGGCCCAAATTAGGGTTTTGATGACATATGAATACAAAATTTGAAAAGTATAGTGCATCACTAAATGATTTTTATTATTTTATGTGTAACTTTGATTAATTTGAAATTTGGATATGATTTGGATATTTCAAATGTTGAGCAATCCTTTAAAAATAAGAATTTTTGAATAATTCTTTGACCTATTTTTTGATCGAGTTTCCCCAAGAGAAACTCAGCTGATCATGTATTCAGATTGAAATAAAGCAGTATGGTATTTTAATTTTATCTTTTTATTGGTACTTCCAATTGATATTAAATTTTAATTATTGTTGGGAATCTCCATTATAAACATACTGTTAAATTTGTGTACTTTTTTTATGATGTTTGATCTCTACAGAGTCATCCCTATACTCTCAGGTCCTTGGAGGTGTTTTGACGTTGTTTTACGATGTTTAGCTGACGAAGCTTTGTATATCCTGATGTTGGCCAGATGTGGCCCGTTATGTATATAAACATGTGATGAAATCATGTGATGACAAGACAGCTGGTCCGTTAAGTTGTGCACATGTATCAGGACTTGTAAATGTTTACATAACCTATTTTCTTGTCGGGTGAGGATCTGAATGTAATAGTTTCTTGGTTTATCTGCTTTCCAACATCGGTTTTAATTAACCTGTGTTTTTGGTAATAATTGGTTTATGATGTTTTCTGTACATTTTCATGTGGCACCTCATTGTCTGTGTGATAGAGGGATGTGTTGCCACAGTTTGACTGATATGTCAAAGATAAAGAGAGATCTATGATTTAGTGGGAGCGTATTCATATTCCACATGTTGAGGTGAAATGGAAATGTTCTAGAATGGAAATCCAAAGTGGAAATTATCTTTAGGAAGATAGAGATGTTTCCTATGTGATAGGAATAGAGATCTATAGAGATCGTTCTCGAAAAACCTCTTGACCTAAAAAGAGAGAGCATACATTGGCAATCTACACTGAAGGGTTCAGTGTGCACAGATTCAGTGGGAGAAAACTTGTCCATGTGACATGGAGTTAGTATCCCAAGGCCAAGTGTCCAATTCTTATGAAGAATGGGAACACTAAGAATAGATATGGATCTATCATGTATGTAATCATCCCATCATCTTGCATGTAAGGACATGGCAAGAATAAAATGCATTCATCATCTTATATGTAGGACATGACAATATGATGTGCTCATCCTGATAACTCATATGTGGGACATGACGAGTGGATGTCTGTCTAGTTCCAGTAAGAGTTACTGGAATTCCATGAGAATTTGATAAGTACTTGAGAAGTACTAGTTCTATGGAAATAACAAAGGGTTCACTGTAAAGAGTTACACTGATACGAACTTCCAAAAAGGATAAAAAATTAATCGCAAAATATATATGGGATATATAAAAGTGAATGATTGTTGATAAATGGAAACGTTCCAATAAAGTTGCTTTAAAAGGAAATGACGAGTATACGTGTGTTAGAGAACAGTAGTGGATACTATATGTATCTAGGAGTTCATAGAGATGAACTTATAGTTATTCCAGTCATTGATGACAAGTTAGGAGTGCTTGGTCATGCAATGTGGCTAAAGGTTAGCAAAGGAATACCAGAGTACATATTACGACAACTCCATCTCATACGTGTGATGTACAATGAAGAGATGAGAGACATGCAGTTAATACTGACTTTGGCAAGGTGTTGCCATAACTCACTATGCTAGCACTAGAGCACAGTAACATGTGGGACATGTTTACAGATCACTAAGAATATGATTCAAGGGTGATTTGCTCGCAGTGCAAGTGGAAGTTTGTTGGTATGTATGCCCAGAGAGACAATCATGGGATGATTGGTGGGATACATTAAGATTGAATTGATAAAGATCAAAGGCAAGCTTCCAATTCTTTCTGGTTCAGTCATATGAGATAATGATAGAACAGTATGAATGTCTAGAGAATGACAATACTCAATGATGTATGCTTTCAGGTTGAGGACCTAAACGATGAGATCATACAGATGCTAAGAGTTTGTACATTCTTATTATGTCCCTAGCCGGATGTCATTGTGGAAGGTAGATAGACAGCAATGACACACAAGACTAGATTGTGGTGTTGGTTGATGACAGAATCTCATTAGTCATGATATGGAGATATCAAACCAAACACTTAGGTACTTGTTAGAGAACAAGTGTATCAGACAGGCCCACCATGAGTTTGACACATGGAACCATGACATGGTAGTCACAGTCAGTTCTCACAGTGATGGTGGTGAGTGTGATTCTTTGACCTGAAATCACTACACCCAACACATGTCGTTGGGTACACTTTAACATCATCAAATGCAATCCTGAAACATGGGTTGTTATAAAGGTGATGATTGGGTGGCTTTGACACATGGGGCTTTTGAGGGGTGAGTGATAGATATGGGATTTGTCCCTCCTGAGGGAGTTTGATATCTATGACCACTTAATGAGTAGGATTGAGATAGGCGTGCACGCATGTGTGAATTAGTATGTGATATTGATGTCATACATATCTCCTCCAATCTACTCTGAGATCAAGAAAGTGAATGAACGTTGACAGGATGAATGTTCCATGCCTCGAGTTCATTCGGGATATCAGTGACAAAGGAATTATACATTCACCGTAACACCATTCACGGATTGTAGGATTGAAAGTTGTTCTCCAACTTTCCTTTTTACTTGGGTAGCATTGATGTGTGACTAGGCACCTCTCTTTGCTTGTGAAGTCATAAGTGTTATGCACTTTCACTGCCAACGTGAAATGGGCCTGCAGGGTCACACACATAGGATTTAACCTGGAAGAGGATTTTATCCACAAACGATGTTTAGATTGATTATTAAAGGAGTTTAGTAGTTCAATTAAACACTCAATCAATTGATAGCTCAGTATCATAGTGTTCAAGGTGTTGGACCGATAGATTAGAGTATCAGATTGATCAAAACTGTGATTGAATGATTTGCACAGTCTGCTGCACCAACCGATTGGCTCATAGGGTTGAACCGATTGGCTCAGGTTGGTGAACCGGTCAGCTCAAGTTGTGAGTCGATCGGCTCATGTGTCATGAAACGATCGACTCAATTGTTGAATCGGTCGATTCTTGGAGCAACCGAGATCATTTGGAAAGTCTGAAGACTATTTTGCAAATACAATTTGTTTCACTAGTACAAATTCAATTTGAACAAGGATTAATATTTGATTAGTTAGAAACAAATTTGAAAGTCAATTTTAGTTGGACCAGGACCATGAACCGGTTGGCTCAGAAGTGAACCAATAAGCTTAGGTGTCCCAACCGACCGGTTTAGGTGTGAATCGATCGGCTCAAGTCCCCAACTGACTGTTTCATGCTTGAAACGATCGGTTCAGGTGGCGCAGTTGGTTATTTTATGGAAAATCTCGAACCCTTCGACTCCTGCTTTAATCCCACATTGCCCGGGGTAGAGAACCATGTCACATGACCCTCCTATATATAGGGGTATTGGGGGCTTCTCAGGAACAACAACTCAGAACACCAGTTGCTCTGCAAAGTTTTCATTCTCTCTGGTTGTGGTAACCGAGAGTGTAACATCCCAGGATTTGAGGCCTCGGATAACATGATCTTAAAAGGATTGATTGGACTACCCATATCACCAAGGTGCACCTCTTTTTCCGGGAGCCCATCACTAAAGAACTCCATTGTTAAGCGTGCTAAGCTTGGAGTAGTACTAGGATGGGTGATCAGTCGGGAAGTTGATCCTGGCTTGCGCGTCAGTGTGGACAAAGTACGCAGTTAAGGCTAGTGGTGGTTTGTGGGGCCAGTCGTCATTCCTGAAACTCTACTAGAGCCTTGGGCAGTGGGACTGGGCGTTACAAATGGTATCAGAGCCATAACCCCTCCAGTAGGTGGGGCCCACATGGGCATGTGGCATGCCAGTCTTGAGTCGTGCGGTCCAGGAAAGTTGGAAAGGGCTATCCGTAGAGACAAGATGGAGCTGCCCTTGCGCTGGTAGCCGTGGATGGGAGATGGGTGTCCATGGGCCATTGTGGGTCTACACTGAAATGGGGTCAGATTATGAGGCCATATAGTTGAGCCTTGACGAGGACGTCAAGAGTCTAAGTGGGGGAGATTGTAACATCCTAGGATTTGAGATCTCGGATAACATGATCTTAAAAGGAATGATTGGACTACACATATCACCAAGGTGAACCTCCTTTTCTGGGAGCCCATCACTAAAGAACTCCATAGTTAAGCGTGCTAAGCTTGGAGTAGTACTAGGATGGGTGACCAGTCGAGAAGTTGATCCTGGCTTGCACGTCAGTGTGGACAAAGTGTGCAGTTAAGGCTAGTGGTGGTTTGTGGGGCCAGTCGTCATTCCTGAAACTCTACTAGAGCCTTGGGCAGTGGGCCCGGGCGTTACAGAGAGAGCTCGAGCAAGTGCTACCCGATAAGGGAGGCACAACAAGGGAAAGACAACTACAGAAAAGTGACTGGTTGTAGGAGAGTGTGTTGGTGGCTAGTGCATTGAAAGGAGGGTATGACTCCTTTCGATTCCTTATGGGATAAGGAGATCAGAGTTCCAGGTGGTCCGTGTGGACTACTTCAGAGGCGGGAGACTTCTGCCGCTCAGAGGACAGCTGTCAATCACGATAGTCCCGGTGAGACCAGGAGCTTCACAGACACCGTCCAAGACCGGAGGTGATGACCGTGCAAGTCGTGTGGTAACATCGCCGAGCAAGCCTTGGGACAAAGTATGTCTCTACAAACCATCCTTCCAACTATATAGACGTTGACGCGATTCCTTTATTTTGGGTTTGGGAGAAGAAAATTTTTATTTTCGCTGCCTTCTCTGTCTCCCCTAAAACCCGACAATTATATCTAAACTCAAGGTGTCTCCTTTAATAGAATAAAAAGGTGTGTCCTCAAAGAATACCACATCACTACTCGTGAACCATTTTTAAGTAGTAGGACTATAGCAACAATACTCTTTTTGAGTATGTGAATAACCCAAGAAAATGTATTTTTCTTCTCTAGGAGATAATTTGTCATAATTTGGTCCAAGTAAACGCACAAAGCAGGTAGATCCAAATATCCACGGAGGTACTAAAAAAGAGGAACAGTAGGTTGTAGAACATGTACATGAATCTTGTTACCAATCATAGATGAAGGCATTCGGTTAATTAGAAAATAGGCAGTCAGAATGGCTTCTGGACAAAACTGTCTTGGAACATTAGAGTGTAGCATGATGGTTCTAGCAACCTCAAGTAAATGTCTATTTTCCCTCTCTGCAACTCCATTTTGTTGAGGTGTATAGGCACACGATGTTTGATGAATAGTACCAACAGAATGACAAAACAGCTCAACTTCTTTCTAAATAAATTCCATAGTGTTATTTGTTCTCAGAATATTAATAGGTATAGTACACTGGGTTTTAATTTCAACAAAGAAGAGTTTTATTATATCCAATACTTGAGAGTGATTTTTCTAAAAAAACAACCATGTGGCACAAGAAAAATCATTAATAAATAGAATAAAGTATTTATTTGTAGATAAACTTGGAACATGACAAGGACCCCATACATCTGCATGAACAAGATCAAAAATATTTTTACTACTAATCTGAGACCATTTAGGATAGATAGTTCTAGACTATTTTCCTAACTGAGATGACTCGCACTGAAAACTATGTGTTCCTACACCAAAAATGACATGCTTTATTTTCTCAGATGATGGATGTCCAAGTCTGTAATGCCACTGCAAAGGTGAAAGTGAAGATGATAGTGCTGAAACTAGAGCCAGAGTACTGATCTTTTTCAATTCATCCACATAATTGAGGCCATCAGGTCCTTCATGCCCCCCACCAATCTTCATCCTTGTGCGAAGGTCCTAAGAAGTATAAGTACCAAGAACAAAGGTGAGACTGCAATTCAGGCTATGCACAATTTTTCTAACAAATAGTAAGTTTAGATGAAAACGAGGCACATATAGAGCAGATTTCAACAGAAATTGAGTAACAATGTCACCAATCTCAGACACAGTAGATTTGGAGCCATAAGCAAGCATAACAAATGCTCTAGAAATTAGTTTAGATAAATTTGAGAAAAGAGACTGATTTCTAGAAATGTTAGAAGAGGAAAGCAAAATGAGAAACCGTAGGGTTGCAAAATGTGTGTACCCTATATATATATATACATATATATATATATATATATGTGTGTGTGTGTGTGTTTGTGTGTGTGTGTGTGTGTGTGTGTGTGGAACAATCACAAGTAGGTCCATATAGAAAATGAAAATAGCTAACATAATAGATAAAGACATTATTTAACATTATCGTTATGTATTGATTCAAAATGCTTAGAACTTAACTTATTTCTCAAGCAGTAGGGTTCTTAATTGAACTAAGAAGTATCTACTGATTTGTTCATAGACGTGCTCTAAAAGATGTTTCAAAGTTATAATTGGTTTAAGTGATTACCTTATCTGTTGGAAGTGATTACCATTGTAAGTTAGATATGACTTATGATAGAACTTTCAGCTAGACTTTTCAATTTCTATGTGCTTCTATTAAGTTTATTATACTTAATATGATGATGATGCATGTACCTAGCTTGAGTGGGAGGTATCCACTCACTGGGGCTCTGTATGAGTCTCATGAGGTTGTTTCAAATGTTTTTAAATTCTATCCAGGGGAGAGGTCGTGACAAAGAAGATATAAATCGCATAATCTAGATAGATGTGAATGTCCTTGTACTCTCTCTTTCCCGGGATGGGTTGTAGACTAAGTTTGTTCATTAATGTACATGTATATGATGTCAACTGAACCACATATGAGAACAAGATTTGATTCTAGTTTTAATGGAGTTGAATAATATTTGTGAGATCTAAATGTGATGTCCTTGATATGACTTTGATTTATGAATTTGTGAAGAAACAAAAAGGAAAAAGTTATATGTGTTTTTCATATATTGTTTAATCGCCTTTGTCGGGAATTCATTATTTTATTTTATAATCTGAGTTTAGGTTTTGGAATTATCTCTAATGGTTGGTATTTATGCAATCAAAAGAGAGGTCCTGACAGAAGTAGTTGTAGACGTCGATGGAATTTTATCCTTCCATTCTAACAGTTGATGGTGGCGGCCCAGCAATACTTCGGCCCCTTTGTAGCACATGATCCCTGCTACATTCATGGGGGTCTCCTATTTGTAGGCCCCACTCCAGTGGCCTAGGCACCCTTAGGAGTAGTTTACTTGCACTGCAAGTTCTTCTAGTACCTATCTCGAGGCACGTGCCTAACGGTCTCGAGTGACCATTTTGTTAATGTCGCCATCAGTTGAGGCCTTTAGCCTGCTGCAATTGTACCACCGAGTATTGGCATGAATGGAAAAATCAACTGTTAAGGCATGTGTGACCATAGCTTGATGAATCTATAGGACCATTGGTAGATGAGGCAGATAAACCATCCCCTGATGAATCTGTGCAACCATCATCTAATGGATCTGTCAAACCATCATCTGACGAAGTAGACAGACAATTGACTAATGTATGATGGCGACATCCGAAGACCGTGCAGTTTTACCATCGAGTGTCAAACCGATGGTGGCGTAGTCTACCCATGGAGTTCGTCAGTTGTGAACTGATGGTTGTGTTGTCTGTTTCTTCAAGGCGTCCATCGTCTGTGATCCAATGGTGGTCTTTCTCCATGGTGAGATTCTCTTCTTCCTAGATCATCTGCATGAAATGTTCTTGTTATCCTCAAGTAGGGTAGAAAGAGTATTTATGTGCAAAATTAAAGGAAAGAGAGTATAAATTTGTATGATGGGAGGGAATTAAAGGGTAATTTAAGACATAAAATACCCACAAAATTATATGTTATAGCAAGCCTCTCTAGACATCGTCGCGAGGAGTTGAAGGCATTGAACAACTCCTTAAGGGTTTGTGGACCTGTCAAAACCGCAGGTCCTCTTCAGGTTACAGTACATCTCTCAAACACCTTTCCTCCTTGTACACTTGTAGCTAGGTCTGCCATCTACCTTTTTTCTCACTAGTTTTAACCACAAAATGGTTGTGTGACCTCATCATGATCCTACGAGATCGACCATGTGCCTAGGTGCCTTTGCCTGCCTTCAGATGCCAACTTCTTCCTCTATTTTCTTTGCCCTTGGCTCGCTATTGCAATGGCTCGAGAACCAAGTCCATGATCTAACAATCAAGGGTACATTGGTACTAATATGCCCCTTATGTATCACACCCTTGATTTTCATTGCATGGGCTTTAGTGTCTTTTATACATCTTCACATGACCCTAATGTTAGAGCCTGGCTTGCAGGTCAACAAGCAGATCCCTGTGGTCAGATCCCTTCCCCAATCTGTGATGCCTAGCCGGTTTTCCCCTTATTCTTTTTCTTTTAAATCTTTTGTCTAGATATATTTTTTCATATTGGTCTATTTTAGGAAATCAATTACAAATAGATCTTATATCTAAAAAATCCCAAAAAATATCAGTGTGCTCAAAAAAATATCTAGAATATTATGGATCTATTAAATGTCACGTTTCAATAGGTTGTAGTGATGAATCGTTGATCTTTCTACTAAATCATGATTAAGGGGTTTTTATTCTTATTTCAAATCATGAACTTCTTACAAAAATATGAGACATGTATTTATGACTCTAATAAACTATGATCACCTTATGATTGACAATAATTATCTAGTATGATAATGATCTAGAGATTTGACAATGACTTGAATATTTATGATAAAAATTAGGGTTGTCTTATATTCCTAAAATACCTAGGTAGGTCATTCATACTTGGAATATACTTTATATTGAATAAATGTTGGACATCACTAAATGTGTTGGTTCATAAATGAATGCTCCTCCCTAAGGTTAATAGGAATAAAGAACCTTTATCTTGAATAATGAAGCATGATCCTTAAATATCATGATCTTGACCCTTGTACCATATCTTTGACCTAGGAGTTGATCTGAAATGTTGATCTACATTGTTGGCATATTACTCAGAAAATCATCCAAAGGGCACACTATTATACTTCCTCTTTGAATAGACTAGTGGTATTGATGATATATTTATGTACCTCTTGGAAACATACTTGGCTATGTATTTGTTTGAGATACCTCATTCCCTACTGAGTAGTCTTATAAAAATCTATATTATAGCTTGCATTAATCTGAAACATAGATGATAAATACCCATTATGACTGCCTAGAATAATAATGTTGATATTGAGTACAAGCGAGCTCCTCACCTTGAAGGATGGAACTTGTACATTGTGGTGACCTCCTTCTTTAAATGGAGAGATGGCACTAGGTGACCTTTCCTATCTCGTTGGGGTGATGGAACCATATATGTATACTTGTTGATATAAGCATAATGAGTAAACTCATAAATTGTCGAATAAATAATGGTTTGCAATCGCTTGTTGATTATTTGAATTAAAGTCCTACCAAGTATATGCTATTTTTTGTTATAAGACTATTTTAACAATTTCTAATAGTGTAATATGCAATTGCATTGGTTGTGGCTTGAATTTATTGATCTTAATCCATGCAAAGAACTAACGCATATGCACTTGCCAATATGTTGTTTCATCAACTAGTTTTGCTAAAAATAAAAACTACTACATCAATCTGAACATTACATGGGAGCTTATGTAAATGGGATGTAGTTGCTAGTGATTAAACTTTCTCTTCTTGTTATTTCTTTTCCAAGGTTCCTATGGGCCCGATGTATAAACCTTTATGGTTCTTTCAATAAAATAGAACATTATTTCTTTTTGCATATCATGTGTCTAATTTTTGGGCCACTCAGGGAAGGATGCTCTAACTCCCTCAACACTGCCTACCCGACAGTGAGATTGGGATTAGGGTAAGAACAGTTCCGCAACAATACACTTAGGATTTAAGTCCTAATATAGACCTAGGTATAGTTCGTTCATCGATCGTAAAATACTTGATATTGAAAGTAATGTTGAAATCTCAAAATACTTCTAGTTAATAGTTGAATGATCAACCCTAAGGTCAAATTTGGAATTAACAACTCTAACCTAGAATTATAGAACAATTATCTTTAATATCTTGATCTTGTCCCTTGATCCATATCTTGTTAACCTAGCATCTGATCTAAACCACTGATATCTACGTTAGATCTTTTACTCTGAAAACAATCCACAAAAGGTACACTTTATATTTCCTCCTTTAAAATACTAGTGATGTTGAAGATATTTGTATGTACTCTTGTAAAAAATACCTAGCCATGTTTTTATATGAATTACCATGTTCCTTACCGAGTAGTCTTTCGAATTGCTATATGATATCTACCAAAGTCCTTGAACATAATGATGTTGCCCATTATGTCTACGTGAATGTGATATTGATGTTGGAAACAAATGACCTCATGTTGGAGAAATGGTGCTTGTATGAAATGATGAACTCTTTTTTTTAATGGAGAGATGGAGAGATGCTACTCTTCCTCTTATTCTTCTTTTTCTTCTTTTATCATCATCGTCATTGTCATATTTATTATTCTTCTTCTTCTTTGTCTTCTTCTGCCTCCTGTAGCTCTTCTTTTTCTTCATTGTCTTCTTTTTCTTATTCTTCTGTGTTATTCTTCTTCGGTCTTCTTTTTTTCATTCATATTTTACATTTTCTTCTTTTTCTTATTCTTCTTTCTAGTCTTCTTATTTATCTTTTTCTTCTTCTTAGGCTCTGGTATATTTGTTGTAAGCGAGATTTAAAAGGAACTCAGCCTCAAAATACCTAAATTCAATTACTAGGATTAAACTTTAGGTGATTGATTTATGATCTAAGATATGTTAGTAAAATGACTTTAATGTTATTGGTTTCACCGAAATTAACCAAAGTTTTCATGCCCGGCCTAGAGGTTGACCCAGGAGAGTTCACGGATCTCCGATTCAACCTCTAAGTCGACCTAGTTGACCTGACGATGTCAGCATATATATATATATATATATATATATATATATATATATATATATGCACACACACTCACACACACAATATATATTACCCATGTGGGAGTATATATTAATAATGCATTAAAGATAATCAACAAACATCATACATGAGTCATACATTGATCATCCATCCATCAATAGTATTTGACAAAATGATTCCACAATCAGTAATATAGTACACAACAAGAGTAGTGTTGGAGAAAAAGTATAAGCGACATGGCAGTTATTTCTAAAACTAAAAGAGTAATTGATACATAAATGTTAGAATTTACAAGAAAAAATAATGGGAGTTTATAATGAAATTACAGAGGGATTTTTAACATGGAGTACAAAAATTAAAAACTTGGAGGCCAGAGGAAAAGATGTAAGACGTAGAAAGGCAGTAGCACACCACATTTTTCCGGCCAGCCGCACATTTCAGGAAACAAAAAATCCATCCAGTCACAAACAACCTTCACACACACTCCCCATATAGCTAGAATAGCAGCGAAGATTTGTACATATAAGTAAAACCATAGTAATAGGGAAGAGGAACACTGATCATGGAGAGAGAGAGAGAGAGAGAGAGACGAGAATATAGGGTTTTTTGGTCAAATTTAGAAGGAGGGAGAGAGTCGTTGAAGTCGAGATGCAATAGTGGCAGTTATGAGCAGTAGAAGAACAAACTTTGATGAGAACTTCCTAGATGTCGACGGTAGTGAGGAGCAAGGAGAGAGAATCTGTGACAATGAGAAAATCTCCAGCTCTACTTGCATGGACAACCGCAAGGAGCTCTTAGGCAATAGCCCTAATCGAAAGAGAGGGGAGGTATCATGGGAGAGTCACGATGCGTAGGGGGTGTCGGGGTATCGCGCCTCACGGGTGGGGTTACTGGTTTTTTCTTCAATATAGTAGGGTTTATGTGCCATTATTGTTTGGTGGGAACAAACCACCTGGGTCGGTCAAAACTGGCCCAGGTCACCATTTGGCGGTTTGACTGGGTGGGTCTTTGGGCAAACAACTTTTTGCACCTAAAAATAGGTTTCTGACCTACTCAACCCGCCGCACGGCTGGGTTTCGATTCAACCGATTCAACGCTCCGGTCAGGGCTGTGCTTGAAAATTCTAAAATTAACTATAATGTCTGAAAATCATTTTGCATTCTCTAATATCTTATGTACAATACATTCACTAAAATTGTTCAACATTATAACCACCAATTAACTTTTCAAGTAACAACTCAACTAGCTATATACCAAAAAATACACATCCAACTCCGAATTAGACATATATTGTATACTTAGAACTAGAACTACTAGAATAAATTATTTATAATAAATTAAAGAAAGAAATAATAGATTGGAACTCCAATTTGATCACCAAGTTGTTGTCCACGTTGCTTCCTACTTGGTTTTTCATGAAAGAACTAAACATAATGAGGTTTCTTGGCCATGTTCTTCAATATCTCCCAACACCTTGTGTCTGTGTTATTCAAGAAGAAACACGAGCCTGCTGAATCCAAGTTGCTTCTGTCATGCTCATTGAGAGCAAAGTAGAAATTTTTTTACTTGTTTTTCCTTGTCCAGCCCATGATGTGGGCAATTCCTCAGCATTATCTGGAAGCGCTCCCAACTCTCTGAATAAGTCTCATCGGCCTTTTGACTAAAATTGTGTATCTTTCTCACAAGGTCATTCGTCTTCTCTAGCGGGAATAATATCTCGAAGAAGACCCCTATCATCTGGTCCCAAGACTCAACATACTCATCATCAAGGTTGTGCATCCATTCTCTTGCATTTCTCGCTAGAGACACAGAAAAAGCTTCAAGTAAAGTGTCTCTTGCGGAAACCTGTCAATCTTTATCATGTCACAGTTTTCCACAAATTGGCTGATGTGGGCCACTGGGTCTTCATTCTTCAGTCCATGAAATGCATTGGACTTGACCAGATTAATCAGTGCGGGATCAATCTTGTATGTAGGAATGTTGATTTCCTGCCTTTTGATTGACCCTTTTGACGCAGATGAAGACGTAGCCTTGATCTTCTCCCATATTGTTTGTTCCTCAGCCATTGCTTCCTGTTCTTGTTCAATTTCCTCAGTTGGTGGATTTGTCAACTCGACTTCTTCACCCAATGGAGGAATTTTTGGTAATTCTGTGTAGTTTGTGCTACGCGTCTTTACCATCAACTAGCACCTGAAAAGATGGAAATTATTTCAGTACAATGCTAAAAACAAATAAGTAATTAAAAGATGTGAAATTAAATTTAAAATTTTAAGAATTATATGAAAAAGTGGCCTAGTGTGGCCGCTCACAGCACTCGTAGTGCCGAAAATTGTCGTTCCCCGGCAACGGTGCCAAAAAACTTGACACGATTAAACCGTACGTAAAATGCAAGTGCATGCGTCAATGTAATATAGGCTTTTGTGAGGCCCGAGTCGAATTCAGGGAACGTAATTTCGATAGACTACTACTAACTACTTGCAATCAGCTAGACCGATTATAAAAGTCTGAGAGTTGTTTTGAAAAATAAAATAAAAACAAACGAAAACAAAGCAATCGATTAAATGGTTGGTTTAATCAATTAAAATGGAATCTTTAGGATTGCAGTTTCACCACATATTTTCATTGTACTAATTCCTATATAATTACCACAACTCGTCTCATATTCTAAGTAGTGGCCTGTGAATAGAATTGTTCGCTTCTATGATACAATTCACTACCTTAATTTAGGTTGGTTCTACATTAGTAGTAACCTATACCCTAAATTAGGTGCATGAAAAACATATTTCTAGGTTTCCACCATTAATCGTACATCGCCTTTTCCAAGGGATTTATAAGTTAATGTGATTATTGCATCTTTTCAACTGTTAATTCTTCGTTAAAAGCAATTAAAGGTATTAAATTACCACTATGGCGATCAAGCACAATGATAGAATTGAGAAAATAATATCATACCATGGATTTGAGAGACAAATTATGGTTAACTATGTAAAAAGTGTCATACAACGATTATCCAGGCTACTCCCAGTCCTAAAGACAAAGGGGATTAGCCCCGCATGTTCATCTCAATGAGAAACGCAATGAAAGGAGAAGAAAACATAGGGGAAACGTGGATGGAGATGGTGTAACCCCTAAACAAAGGAGAATCGGATGATTCTCAGCGCAGGCCGCGTTCTCTAGCCTTTCGGCAGTAGAAAGATCTGTTTGCAGCTCTAGAAACGTCTGAGGCATAGCTCTGGTCTCCGTTCTTCATCCTCTCCTCTTTCGAGACTTGTGTGGTGGCTAATGATGTGATAGTACAGCTTGGGCCGTCTTTCCTAGGTATAGGGATCACTTACGGCTGACAAAATATCACAATCATTCGATTTAGATCGATCTGGGTGGTTTCCTAATCTGACGGCGTCGATACCATCAACGGTGGGTCGATGGTATCGACCCGTGTAGGGTATCGACGCTCCTTGATTTTCTGGCATTCTCTCTAATGGCAGCTCGATACCATCGACCAGACACGTTGATGGTATCTAGTTGTTGACCTTTGGCACGCTGACACTATCTCGATACCATCGACCGTCCTATCAATGGTAACGACTGGTTCTGCTCTTTCTCCGGTTTGTTGTTGTGGCCATGTCGATGGCATCGACGACCTCATATATGCAAATTTCCTAAAATAAAGAGAAGAACACCAATTAAATATGAGAAATATAATCTTTCATACAAAATAAGATGAAATAAGACAAATTTGATGCATAATGAGATTGTAGGCGAAAGGAAATTAATCATACGATATTAACCACAAATATGACCAATACACGCACAAAACGATTATAAAACTAGCCTATAAAAGTGACTCAAAACCCTTGCATCAAACTCACTTTGCTCGTCCTCGAGCAACAAAACTACAGAATATAATTGTGAGGGTCAACTAAAGAACATATTAGCATAAAAGACATCTCAGAATGATTCCCTCCTGCAAGGCACATACCGGCCCTCACTGACCACAGAACGGTAACTACCCTAAAGGTGACAATAATTGTCCATGAGAGATACCCACCTCAAGACCAACGAACACTATCAAATAAGGCAGTTGATATAATAAATTCCTCCGGTTCAGGCTTGGTGCATCTTGTGATCTCCTATCTACGTTGTTCATATCCTAACTACCATCTACATGGAAGCAGATCTCCTAATATACAAGAATGAGGAGATAATCATGGATGGCCTACTGTATTGAGAAATGGGTGGATGAAATTGATGGATGTGGAAAAAAAGAAGCACAATACAGTTTAACATGCAAAACATAAAAAAAGACCTAAATGATGCATATGCATATGAAAATGACCTAATGCCTACATTTTGGATGGAATGATGCATGCTCTACTATTCCATCTCAATGTGAGATAGAATGTCTACAAAACTACATCATGTGCTTATTCTTCCTTTTATGCAGGTGAAACAAGTTCTTTTCTCCCTCTGATTTCACTTTATTATTTTTTTCTTCCTTTTTTCAAGTCCTTCTTGTTTTTTTCTTTCTTTTCAATTTGACTAAGAAAACATTTATAATACTTTATATTTTTTTCAGACTTATTTTCACATAGCTAGTACCATTGATGCATTACAATTCACTTCTCATAGAGTATAAAACAAGTTCCCCGCATTTCTTATTTTTCAGAATAAGTAAGGCACATAATGTCCTATATGCTCAAGAGTATGCAAAATGCAACTACATGAAAGTAATTATGCAACTATCATGGCATTCACTTGAGAATGTGTACATCCATGACTAATCTACAAATATCTTTTCATTTTTCATTTTTTAATGCAAAATCTAGCTATAATGCAATCCTAGCTAAATGGGATGCAATCAAAAGATGAAAACTGTAATGTGCTCCCAGTCCTTGCGGTGGAGTTTGAATGAATTGAGGTGGATAGATCACAAGACTAATTGGCAGAACTATTGGAAAATATTATATGTCCCTCCCTACTGACATGTGTACCAATCAATCAACGGGTTTCTCTCTCCCACATTTTGATTAAAGTCCCATTACCGTTTGATAAGTTTAGGTTCAACATCCAAATCTGTCCACATTTCTTGAACCATAAGGATGTACAGTTATGATCATATGTTTCAAAGTTGACCTACCCAATTATTTTCCTAAGTTATGTGCTCAAATTCAAACAAGTCCAACTTATGATTTCTGGAAAATTTTCATTAATTATCAAATTTCAAACAATTGCACCCATTACCCCCATATGAAAAACATTGAGATGACATGCAATGCAAACGCTCGCAACACTCGTAGTGCCGAAAATTGTCGTTCCCCGGCAACGGCGCCAAAAACTTAACATGATTAAACAGTGCGTAAAACGCAAGTACACGCATCAATGTAGTATAGGCCTTTGTGAGGCCCGAGTCAAACTCAGGGAATGTAATTTCAGTAGACTACTACTAACTACTTGCAATCAGCTAGACCGATTATAAAAGTCTGAGAGTTGTTTTGAAAAAGAAAATAAAAACAAAAGAAAACAAAGCAATCGATTAAATGGTTGGTTTAATCAATTAAAATGGAATCTTTAGGATTGTAGTTTCACCATAGATTTTCATTGTACTCATTCCTACATAATTATCACAACTCGTCTCCTATTCTGGGTAGTGGCCTGTGAATAGAATTATTCGCTTCTGGGATACAATTGACTGCCTTAATTTAGGTCGGTTCCACGTCAGTAGTAACCTATACCCTAAATTAGGTGCATGAAAAACATATCTCTAGGTTTTCACCATTAACCGTACATCGCCTTTTCCAAGGAATTTATAAGTTAATGTGATTATTTTGTCTTTTCAACCGTTAATTCTTTGTCAAAAGCAATTAAAGGTATTAAATTACCACTATGGTGATCAAGCACAATGATAGAATTGAGAAAACAATATCATACCACGGATTTGAGAGACAAATTATGGTTAACTATGTAAAAAGTGTCATACAATGATTATCCGGGCTACTCTTGATCCTAAAGACAAAGGGGATTAGCCTCGCATATTCATCTCAATGAGAAACATGATGAAAGGAGAAGAAAACATAGGGGAAATGTGGATGGAGATGGTGTAACCCCTGAACGAAGGAGAATCGGACGATTCTCGGCATGGGATGGGCGTTCTTCATCCTTCCAGTGGTAGAAAGCTCCATCTGTATCTCTGGAAACATCTGGGGTGTAGCTCTAGTCTCCGTTTTTCATCCTCTCCTCTTCCGAGACTTGTGTGGTGGCTAATGACGTGATAGTACAGCTTGGGCCGTGTTTCCTAGGTATAGGGATCACTTACGAGTGACAAAATATCACAACTGTTCGATTTAGATCGATCTGGGTAGTTTCCTGATCTGACGGCGTTGATACCATCGACGGTGGGTCAATAGTATCGACCCGTGTAGGGTATCCGTGCTCCTTGATTTTTTGGTGTTCTCTCTGATGGCAGCTCGATGCCATCGACCAGATACGTCGATGGTATTGAGTTGTTGACCTTTGGCATGCTGATGCTATCTCGATACCATTGACCGTCCTATCGATGGTATCGACTGGTTCTACTCTTTCTCCGGCTTGTTGTTGTGGCCATGTCGATGGCATCAACGGCCGTTGATGGTATCGACAGCCTCAGATATGCAAATTCCCTGAAATAAAGAGAAGAACACCAATCAAATATGAGAAATATGATCTTTCATACAAAATAATATGAAATAAGACAAATTTGATGCATAATGAGATTGTAGGCTAAAGTAAATGAATCATGTGACATTAACCACAAATATGACCAATACACGCACAAAACGATTATAAAACTAGCCTATAAAAGTGACTCAAAACCCTTGGATCACATGTATATGCATGTATGTTACTGTAATATGTATGTCCATATATATAACTATATAGTTGTGCATGTAAGTGTACATAATCTACT
>OY856409.1:1007372555-1007462555 GCA_963693085.1 Alisma plantago-aquatica
CTTATGGACATGCTTTTTAACTACCCATCCACTAGATAAAGATTTTTAATCAATTCTCAAGATGACTCTAAAGAATGTAACCTACTCCTGAACCCAAATATATTCAAGGACCTTATAGAATAATTGTATCATAATATTTTAATATATGTTAGTATTTAAATATGAAATAACATATAATGATACATTCAACATATAGTTTGAGTGTGATCATCAATTAGCAAAACAAGATTTACAAAAGACTCAACATAAGCATATTTTGGATCAAACTAAGAAAGGTAACAAATGTGGATATCATATTGACATCAGTAAACAACAATACTATCTCCTTTTGAGAATAACTATAACTGGATAACAGAAAACTATAAGAACTAGTAGCTTCTTAGTTTCATCTGTATAAGTATAGGTATATATTGCAATAGGTAGTTTCAACTGGATATAAGATTCATGTTGTTGTTCTCAAAGAAGCTACTAAGATAACAGAATTTTCCTTACAGGATGGATGAACTCCCTTCTCAAGAAGATATTCCACAGAAACTGAGAAGAGAATCAAAACATTTATGTGTCATATCTACCGCAGACACACTCAACCACAAACATTCTATAGAATAGGAAACCATTATGATGAACCAACACCATAAAATTTAACTAATAAATAATATATGACAGAATGTTTCATGACTGCCATAAAAAATAAAAAATAACATTTGACCTAATGTCCTCATAAAGTCCAAAAAGAACATGAAAAGATGTAGAATTGTTAAATAATATGATTAACTAATACTAGGCAAAAGCAATAATAAGCTAGCAATAGCAAGGTGTTAGTAATAAGTTTTAAAGGAAAAAAAATGCCTAAGCAAATCGCACATTAAGGCAGGACAAGCTTAAACTATTAAAGGATAATCTTATAGCAGTACATGACTGTTCATCCATTCAACCATAAACTAACTTTATAGCCTCACACTAGTTGCTCAGTTGCCATGATTAATATTTTAAGGAGCCAAAAAATATATCAAATTTAGCAATTAAGAATAATCAACTAATACACTCCCTTGATTTTCCATGAACTGACTTTATAGCTGAATTACAAACTTTAACTCAGCCAAATGTATAGTGAATACCAAGTTTGTGAGTATGCTCATTGGATGAAAGATTGCCAGTTGATGTGAGGTTTCCTTGTATTCATTGAAAATATGGGAGTAAAAACATTGAATATGTAATGCACCCTACCAAACAGAAATGAAGTAGTTCAATATCCATTTCTCATTGAACTACTTTCCAAATCATCAAACAACATCCAAGGACATCGTACCAATCAAGCCCTAGGGGTTTGTTTGGTTGAATGCAATGAAACTGTAAAGAGTCAGTTTGCAACTAATTTTACATTATAAAATCATACTTTGCACCCCCACTATATGGAGTTTAACTAGCCCTATATTAATATGATTTAACCTTCATCGGATGGAAATCACACTAAATACATAAATCAAAAGTTTTCAATTATTCAACATCGTATCATTAAAGAAGGAATAGGACAAATACATTTTCATGGTCCTTGTTTACCAAAACATTGAATTTGCAATGCACCCTACCAAACAGAAATGAAGTAGTTCAATATCCATTTCTCATTGAACTACTTTCCAAATCATCAAACATCATCCAAGGACATCGTACTAATCAAGCTCTAAGGGCTTGTTTGGTTGAATGCAATGAAACTATAAAGTGTCAGTTTGCAACTAATTTTACATTATAAAACCATACTTTGCAACCCCACTAAATGGAGTTAAACTAACCCTATATTAATATGCTTTCACCTTCATGGGATGGAATATCATGAAAAATACATAAATCAGAAGTTATTAATTATTCAACATCATATTATCAAAGAAGGAATAGGACAAATACATTGTCAGGGTCCTTGTTTACCAAACCCAATTGGATTGTCACAATATGCAACTTAACATACTACTTTTATATAACAAGCATATTAATAGTTACTCAAGTGTTCATACCTTGGATAAAACTGTAATTCCCCATTGAATGTACTGATCTGATGCTTCCAACCTATATAAGGCAAATGTATTAATAAACTATAGACCGCCTAGCATTCTGATTTCACAACTCAATAAATAAACTTGACCTTTTTACCTGATTAGAAGGCATCAATCCATCTTGAGCTGATAAGTCTTGTTTAGTTCCCGTAAAAGGAAGAGTATTTCACTATTGAGCAGGTATAATTCCATTGGATGTGTGTATATCATTTGTGCAAGCCTGGACTTTACCAGGCACTATTGGTACAATACCAGATTTAGCAGTAGCCATGAGAAGATATTGGTGTTGTGCAACATATGCAACTTGTTGCTGGTGAGCAGCAAAAGGAGACATGACATTTGCCTACAAAAAATGGACAAACAAATAATTGGGTGTACAGATACAGAGATTAGGCAATCTCAACTGTATAACAAATTAGCTATGCACCAATTAAACTACTTTTCTAATGGAGGACTGATCGTTTATACCATTACAAAACACCATGCAGCCATGCTCAAAACCCCTATTTGGCTGTCTCCATCCCTTATTACAAATTTCAGTCAAAAAGAAGCACAACACTCTTGCTACAGTACTAAGGAATCCACTTATAAGTTATAACATGAATCAGTTCCCACCAGGATCCCCCAAAAAATGCTAGACACTACCAATCCCTAAGACGCAAGCCAAGCAAGAAAGAAAATTCATGGTAGCAAAAAGCACATTTATGCACCCAGTACTGAACTAATTATTATTCTATCATGGATGTATTAGATGTATGAGTACTAAACATTCAATCTTCTTTCTTATTGAGTGGAAAAGTCAGAAAAAGATTAAAGAATAGTTGAATAATAACAATGGATTGTTGGGAGAGTGGGGGTTGGAGATTTAGTGTATATAAGGAAATTTTGTGTACATGGTTTGGTAAAAAAGAGCAAACGACTTAAAAGAGAAAAATCATGAAAAAAAAACGTGAAAAGTCATGAATAATCATGAAAATTTGTAAAAATTGTGAAAAGGCGGGAGAAATTGTAAAAAGTCATGAAAAATTGGTGAGCGGTAAATCGTGGTGAATATTCGGGAGTTATAAAATAGCAAAAATTTGCTATTTTTCATAAAATTCAAAGACTTTTGTTACTATGGGTTAGACGACCCAGAGTTAGATACAATGAAACGTTCAGTAGGAAAGCCTCAGACACATATCTCAATGGAAGAAAAAAGTTGTCAAATCCCGAACTTGTCACTATGGTCTAACTGGGCAATTACAAGCTCGGTCAACAAGACAAGCTTGGTTTACCTTTATTTTGTACCTCACTCTTACATCCATTATTCTAATCACCAGTTTCAATCTTATACATATACAATTCAAATTTCGCTTGACAATTATATCCTCATTTGAAATTTTAATTTAGCGATTCACCTAGGTTTCCAAACCATTTATTCAATATCATGTCATAAGGGTGTGGTAAAACCTCAAATTCTCAATTATCCTAAAAGAATTTCAACTTAATTATTTATTCCTCATATCCTTTCCATTTCTAATATGGCATATGCATGTCTCATCTCTTACACTCATAATAAGATGAAATAAGAATTTGGATTCATTCCAAATACAAAGCTCATCCCATTCTAAGAGTAGAGATGGTGAATCACACATTACCATTTAATTTCAAATCTATGTTCAATTATTCTCCACATGACCCCAAACCATGAACACTACCATTTCCTTAATTCTATGTACTCATATAGGAAAAAAATTTCTCATAACCATAGAATCTTAGCATAACTCCTATTTAAGATTCGTATTCCCACATTATCACATGTCTTCTTGTACACATCTCATACATCATCAGCCTTAGTGTTTTCCTCAAGATTTCTAGGTCACAAGTATCTTTGGAATGATCTCCTCTCTACCCCTAAGCATGCAATCTTTTCTCATCCACATCAATTTTGTATACTTATAATCATCCTACAAGATCTTAGGGTTGACTTGTGTCCCTACCCTTCCAAAGGGTTTCATTGAGATGTTATAACTTTATTTTATCTCATCACACATTTTACTTAAGGTTTCTTTGATAATATCCAAGCACATTATATCCTTTATGATTCTTTCACCCACATTTTCTTGATCTCTTAGGATACCCATAGTTTTCTTTATGTCCTTTTATTGGGCTCATGGCAAGCTACCCATTTGGGTCTGGTCATGTTCTATTGGTCACTTCCATAGTGACTTTTTTGCATGTCCCTTAGAGACAGTTATACATGGGTTTCCAAGAATCGTACTCCATTTATGTGCTTTTGTGTGTTATGCACTTAAACCCTCAAGTTTTAAGTGGGCATTTTACATTACTTCAATTGTTGAACTGATTTGTGGGTTCCCCCTTTCTAGGAAAGGTCCTATCCCAGGACAAGATAAAATTAACATTTATTAGAAACCAACAGAAATGATCTTATACTAAGATTTATATTTTCACAAGTGAACATGTCTTTGAGGCATATTTACATTATATCATCCATGCATTTTCTACCTGAGAGTTATATCATTATATCTCGTGATCTACCACTCAAGAGTTGGATCACTACTGGCACCTTACTATCACGAATTGAAGTGTTTGGATATGATGAGACCAATGTATTATATCTCTTGTGTTCAGGTCTTCATGAACACTATCTAATGCCATATGTACATTATTCAATCCATACCATATAGTAAGACAAAATAGATAGTGTATTTGGAAAAAGGCAAAATTATTCACCACATATCCCTCATGTCAACTAAAACCATGTTCAATATTTTGTGGTCATTATCCCATTTTCACTTTCTCATATTAGGCTATGTTCCTTACTAAATGTTCATCCTGAAGTTAGATAGTCACTTTTCGTTATCATATTTCATACATGTGGCTAACCAATAGCAAGTAGCGAACTTACTACACCATTTCTAAGTTTTCAGTTATGTCATATCCATTCATCATCTCTCAAGGTTGGACCAGTTTCATATGTACATATGATAGCACGGTAGTGTTAGACCAACTTGTGTGAGTGGCTCATCAAACATATATCACAGTCCAAGTGGGGTTTCCTTTAACCCAAAACTTGAGGGGATGTCATGCTTAATCTCTATGAACTCACTCAACCTTGTGAGCATTATATGCACTAGATACCACCACTTCCCCTCTTTGGTCTAGGAACCTCGCATTTACCTCCTTAGTATTAGTCATCTAAGTTGCATGACTTAGCCACTCAAGCATGTACCAAGCCAAAACATGATATGGCATTTTCTTCCCAACTTTCTCTTTCACATAAACAACCCTTAGAGTCCTACACAGGGAACTACCAATCTGAGTACAAGGCTTCACAACATATTACCATTATGTACCTCTTTGGGATCTTGGGACTCTCTTTCCCTCACCTAGATGGTGGGTAGACATATCATCTACACATATATATGAGAAGGCTCCTTCTCTATCTCTAGGGTTTGGTCCTTCTAAGGACATCTAGGGTACAACAAGCCTCTAAGGATTATGCATACATTAACTCAACTCATTCACTCTAGTTTAGGACATATCATAAAATATTTCTTGTAATACCTCATCTCCTGGAGTCTAAGTTATCAACCTTCTCCTTCTAGGTCTCACTCTCTCAGGAGTTAACCCTATAAGTGTCTTAGCACTAGAGGTCCCCCATTGTATAAGAGGTTAAGACTCCTACATATTCACATCTTATCCTCATATAGTTTACATCTTATCCTCATCTACTTTATCTTAGCGGGAGAAGCACACACACTTGTATTATCAAATCTTATTATCTAAATGTAATGACCCCCCTCCCCCTATTATTCCCTATTCAGGAAGATTGAGAGGACAAGGGTCATTACCATAAATACAGGATCAAGGTTTATCAAACAACCAGAAATAATTAATAAGTTTCACTAAATTGGTAAAGGGTTTGAATAACATAAGCTTTCCATTATGGAATTACAAGATTTGCTAGAGTTTGCAACATTAAGTAAAAACCAACTAAATCCTCTAGAATTACATTACTTCTTATCTTTTGGTGCCTTCTTCTCTAGATGTCTGTTTTCCATTATACTTGCAAAAATGATAGAAGATTATCCTAAAACACTGAGAAAACAACTCAGTCGGTATAACAAGTTATACTTGTATGTGAGGCAAACAAATTGTTTGCATGTAATTGTAAAACCATATTCACAGCAATTATGGTTACAAAATCATAATTAACGTTTTCATCATAATTTCTCAACCCATTTCTACTCAACCTCTAGGATACCCTTTCAGGGCCTTGTCCCTATAGTGGACAAAAGGACACCTTCTCAATCTAAAGCTAAAGTGCTATGTTGGTCGACCACCTTCTCAGTCTAGAGATAGTGGTGTGTTAGTCTTCCCAATCTGGGGACGGACCAAATATGACCTTCCCAATCTGGGGTCGTGTAAGACCCCTGACCTAGTTTTTGGGCTTCTTTAACCTTAATCTAGTCTCATAAGATGCTTTAATAACATGTGACGTATCTATATTTTCATTTTGGTCTAGTTTGGTTGATGTTTGAGCCATGTTTGCTTGTTTTGGACCAAGTTTTAATTTACCCATGAGTGAGGGTTATCTTGCAATTTGTCACATGTCGAGTGTGTTTCTTGTGGCATCATGAGAGAGAATATGATGTTGAGGGGTGCCTTGTTTGGACCATGATTGATAATGTGACATCACATGGTTAGATTAGGGTTTCTAGGGTTGCCTTGTTGTGGTGTATCGACCGTGCTAGGGTTTGGGCATGTTGCGATAGCACACCACTCTTGGTTGAGTGTTGTGGTTGATTGAGTGTTGCGGCCACAACACTCACCCTGGTTGTTGTTTTCTTTGACCATGGTGACCTAGATGAGGTTTGATCAATGAGTTTTTTTCTTTTAGTGGAGTGTTTCGACCATGTTGGGTGGCACCTAGTGTAGTGGTCGCTACATGGTCTACCTTGGTGTGTTTTGACCACAACATGGGATGTAGCTGACCTAGGTGGTCGCTACACTCCCTAGGTTATATCACCCTTTGATGCATGCATGTTTTAAGTGATTGCATGGTTGTTTCCTTACTGGACAAGTGTTTTGATGCTCTCTCGTGTTGACACCTCATCACACCCTTACTTCCCTCCTACCTTGTGCATATAACCCCTCTCCTTCACATGCAAGTATCCTTTTTAGTTCTACTCTTCCTCTTCTCCCTTGTGTTCATCCTTAGAGCTTTGAGGAGCAAAGAGGACTGACCTTGGAGCTTTGTGGCCGATCAATCTTGCATGTGGTGATCTAGGGCCTGATCATCTCTTTTGTGGTGATCTTTGGTGATCTTCTTTCTTGGTAAGTGATTTTGAACCCTTGATCTCATTTTCTTTTGCACCCTGCCTCTTATTTCTCAGCCATGAGACTATGGTGCAACCATGGTGTCTATCTTGAAGATCTTCTCTTCACATAGGTCGGAGACTATGGTTTGACCATGGTGGTACCTATGCAAGAAGAAGCTCTCTTCTTTCTTCTTCTTGTTTGGCCTAGGGTTTTTGCCCTCTTTTCTTGAGCTCTTCTCTGATCATGGTGTTGTTCTCTTTTGAGGTGACCTTGTGGCTAAGGAGTTGATCTTGGTTGGAGCTTCCTTCTCTCCCTTAGATCTTGTGATTTTTAGAGCTTGGTCTCTACATAAGGTAGGTTATATAACTCTTTTCCCTCTTCTATTATTTGCACCATAATCTTGTTTGCATGTAGATGTTTCGTCTCTAGAACATCATATTAAGATGTTAGATGATGTTATCATGAGCTATGGTTTATGACTTTGTAGTATTCTTATATATATTGCTCTCTTTCCTAAACCCTAAATTCATGTGCTCGATTTTTAAGTGATGTTGAAGTGAAGATTTTTACATGCATCATGATCCTTGGTTTTATCATCATGTTATGATTTAGTCATTATGTTTTATTTGATATTTTGATTGGATTTCATGAGATTGAAGCTTGGTCTTCTCTTTCCTAGTTTTATTTCTTGTTCATTCTTGATGGAGTTTGCTTCCAGGGTTTGATGTCCATGCTTCCCTGAGAATTGAGCATGTTGACGTTTGGTTTTCCTAGTGTTCAACACTTGTTTCGATCAATGTAAGTTTCCCTTGGTATTTTAGGTTGAAAATCATATGTGGCTCATGTGTTTGATTATCAGTTTGTCACCTAAGTTGTTGTTGCGGTTGACATGCCTTTTTGTCCTTATGTTGGTTTTATTTCGGTCGAAGAGCCTCAAGTTGATCTTGCTTCGGTCGATGCCCGCTCCCTTGTTGTCCTTGGTCGTTACACCTTTGAGTTGTTTCTTAAGTGATTTGTTCGATCGACATGGCATGTGTGAGGTTGTTGCGGTCGCAACACCCCTAACCAGAACAGGTGGTCGTTACCATGCTTGACTTTGACTCGATTAGTCAAAGTACCTTGGGTTGTTTTGGTTGCAACAAGTGTTTTGGTGATTTCTTGCGGTTGAAGGGCTTTGGACCATGGGTGAATATGTGCTTCAGTCGCTACACATCTTGGATGAATGGTCGACACACATACCCATGAGTGATGGTCACTATACATGTGATAGGTTGGTCGCTATATGTGTTATGATGTGCTTTGGTTTCAACATAGTGATGTTTTGGTTGGATGGTCACTACACATCTTTGCTTTGATCGCAACATGTTTGGTGTAGCAGGTCGCTACACATGGTCGGTGTTTTCTTCAGTCGTAACAAGTCACCTTGGTGTGCTAACGGTCACCCTGACCTATGGTAATGGTCGCTATACCTCGCTATAGGGTGTTATCATGACGGTCATCACACATGGGTGTGTGTGTGAGATGGTTTCTACATACATCTATATGATTGGTTTCCGTTATACATTGTTGTTTACATCATGATGATTATATGTTCAAGGAAGTAATGTTAAACTCTAATGTGCTCCAAGAAAGTGGGAATTTATGTATCTAGGGTTTTGTGGTGATTGTTGAATTGGAAACCCTAATCAGCTAACCCTAACCCTAATCTCAAATGTAGGATATGCTTGTTGAGCTTGTTTGATTTAATAAATTGAGATGATGTTTTCTCTCTCCTTCTTGTGTAATCCTAACCATGTAGGTAAATGAATTTTATAGATATTGATTGTTATGGAGTATATGTGATGTGAACTTGGTAATGATCATGAACCTTGAAGAGATATGTTAAGATCATAATGATGTGATGGGTCTTATGACCTGACAGAGGCATAATGCCTAATGAGAGGTGATATCCTCTTGTGGTGAAATGAGGGATTGATATCCCCTAGTGATGTGATAATGTTGGTGGCCTTGTATGGCAGTGGTATTAAGTAGTGATGTGACAAGTTTATATCCCATATGTTGTATATCTTCTAGAGTTGTATTATCCCCTTATCTTTTTAGAGTTTGTTTAGGGTTTATATGTTGTAACTTGTTTGATGCTAAAAGATACTCAATTAGTTTAACTAATCAAGTGAAACACTAATCATGTAGTTGGCATGTGCCATATATCCATCTTCAGCGTCAGTACTTTGTTGGATGGTGAAACGGGTATTCCCAAGGGAAACCTGGAGCGCATATTGTTGAGTATGAGAGGTGCAAGTGTTATGTATCCTAGACATCTTGATTCCAAGCATTTTGAGAATGACTACGGTCGGATCTCGGTGATGAGTGTGAGATATGATGAAGGACAACTGTAGTTGTACCTTAGTGGTTGGATTATATACCCTGGTTTCTAGCGTCCTGACCTATACCAAGGCGGGCTAAGTGTTTTACAAGAACAAAGCCTTGACTATGATTTTTTGTCACTACGGGACTATTGTTGTGACTGTATGCTATTATTTTTGTAGTATTGACTATAGTCACTGCGGTGTAGACTCGAACTGACTAAGTAGTACAGAAGAAGATCATGGAGTCTGGCTCTTCCATTGATCTTGTATGGCACTGATTTCAACTTAGCAGTGGTCAGTTGGATTTGGGTGGTACGACTCAATCTTCAGGGCATAATAAAAGACGTAATAAGGTTAGGTAGTATATTTTTCTTAGGGTCAAATATGATTCACATTGGATGACCCCTTGGCTGATTTTTTATGTAGATTTCTTGAATTATAATGTGGTAAGAGAAATTAAATATTAGACATGTTCTTTGTATTTCTTCTAAAAGCATAAGATGTTCTACTACTTAGTTGTACATACCCAAACTACTTAAATAGTGTTATTTGCCTTGATCATTGAGTTGAATATGCTTAAAATGCTTAATTTGCTCAAAATTATCTACACATGCTTATTAATAGACGTTGGTAGAAAGTTATATCTTTTGATGGGACATTTGGTATCACCCTATGGGCTTCCACATCTTTTAGGTAGTCGTGAATGACAAGGTAAGATCATGTGGTTGAGGCTGAGCAACAGAGGAGCGGTAGTTGTTTGAAGGTTGGATATGTTGCTAGTGTTTTGTAGTAGAGTCCTACATGTCCTCCTTGTACTCTCAGGTCCTTGGGGTGTTTTGTAGATTTGTAAATCAAGATGATGTTTTTGGATGTATGACATTCTTGTACAGATATGGCATGTATATGTGAACAGGTTGATATATGTAACAGGTTGTCACTAGTGAGCTAGTGAATAGTGTTATGTATTATTCTTTTGGCATGAGATATGTTACAGGTGGAAGATGTTGACTCGGATGTAATATGTTTCCACTTGAGGAGGATATGTGATATTGGTTTTAATTTACCCTCTTTTGTGGTAATGTGGCTTTTTAGTGGTATATTCGTGCTTTGTTTTGAGTAATCTCGTTGTGTGGCATTAGGCAATGTCACAGGATGGGTCCTAGTATCCTCAAATATGACCTTCCCAATCTGGGGTCGGGTCCTAGTATTCTAAAACATCCAAAGTTGGTATGAGGGGTTCGATCAAGGTATAAGCATATAATGTGATATCCATAGTGACTTTATAGACTGTAGGAAATAAAAAACAAGTAAGCATTAGACTGCAATCTCTTTCGACAATCTTCAGAAAACGTCGACAAACTAATGTGATTAGTCTTAGACGTAACCACATACCTTTCTCTGGGGTACTTCATGTCCAAGCAAAAGATAACAAGAGTAACCAATCAAGCAATTATCTTGAAATTAAAGTATAATACATGTGTATAATTATTTTAATTAAAATCTACCATTAAGATTGACTTGGGTTCCAAGATAGGGTTTTGAGGTCAACTTAAGGACAGTATGGTTTTGACTTTCCAAACCCTAATTATCACTTTTTATGCTCTTTTGGTTTAGAAACTAGGGCTGGATAGGAAACCAAACTTGACCATCAACCATACCAAACCTGACCAAATCGCCTGATTAAGTCTGGTTTGTATGGGTACAACAGTCAAGTTTGGTTTGCAAAGTGTTTCGACCATCTTTAATTGGTTTGGTCATAGTTTGGGCAACCGGTTAACTGACTAGACTAAAATTGAACTTCACCAACTCTATATATGTGTGTATATATTCTAGAAAATTATTCTAGTCATTATTTTGTTTATATATAATATTTCATATATTATCGATATTATATATATTATTAGTGCTGCCATGACTTGCATATTAGTTTTGTATTTGATATATGTAAAAGTTTATAAATAGTTTAACATGTATTATTGTATGTTATATACAAAACATCCATCTAATTTAGATAATAAAATTTATTTCATGTCCTTAGAGTATTTTTTATTGATGAACGTCAATAACTTGACATCAAAAGTGAAACAAAATATTCTTGAGCTATTTTTTCTTTATCTTCATCTAAATATGCAGGTAGTAGATACTAGATATTAGTGATTTTAGACCGAACTTAACAAAACTTTATCAGATTTTAGCGGTCAAGTTTAGTTCGGTCTAGATCCTTTTAGCAATCAAATTTGGTTAGGAAAATTTTCAGATCACTATATGTGCTCTGGTATGTAGTTTTAGGGTCAAACCTAACTCGACCAGACCACACCCACCCTTATCACAAACCCTAATCATTATTTGCACTTTTATTCTCAAGGAAACCCTAATTCATCAATGAATGGGTTATTAATCTCAAACTAGATCCAAGTTGTCCTTTTTATCCAATAATACCATTTTTTTATTATTAAGATCCATTTTACATATTAAGATTATAAAATCCTAAAAATTAAGGTTCTTATGAATTAAACACATTCAAGATGGAATCCTAAATAATTTTTGAACTAGAGGCAGATATAGGTCTTGATTATATTTTTAATGCATTTTTTTAATTATTCTAAGAAAGATTCACACATTATATGTCTTGATCTGAGTTACCAATTAATTACTACATTATTTACAAATTAATTGTATTTCCTATATATTCTAGGGTTTTACCTTTTCTTTTAATGCCATGGATTTTTGGTTTTGCATTATTTAGCAAGAATATGTCCATGACATATGATAATTTTGTTAGTGCATAAATATGTAATAATTTTGTGTGTAAGACATTATGACTATGACATGATGTTAATGATACCCCATCCTCTTATTTTTTATTTATTTCCAATGTTGTCTAGTTGACTAGGTGTAATTATTTTCCTCATCCAAATCTCCTCATAAAAAGACTCTATGTATATGATCAATATGTTTAATGAAATTGAGTGGGCAATTGAATTTAACAGAGGTGGTTTGTAGTAAGTGGTGTCATGGAGGAGTTTAAGAGTGTGAGTCTTCTAGCAAGATGGAGAGTTTTGGATGTCCATGAAGTAACACTATTCTACAGATAATAAGGTACTAGCTTGTAGTCAACAATGTAAATGGTGATAGTGGTGGCCCTAAGTATCTAATTGGGTGTAGTTCTTCTTTGTGGTTCATCTAGTGTGTGTATCTATTAATAACATGGTGTGCATATTAATTTCCATGATGGTGGATTTGTGGAAGTTGATCTTGGGTCCTTATAGTTGTGAGAAATATGGATTGTATCGGTTGTCAGGACCATCTTGCTTGATTAGAATAAGTGTCAACCATTAGAGAGGAACCCTAAATCTAAACCCATATTAAGAAATAAAATACTTTATTCTCAACAAACAAAATTAACCCAGTATCCAAAAAATACAAGTATTTTTTCCTTTCTTCATAAAATTCTCATAAACCAATGTCGCGTCAAGGACAACGTAATGAGTTATCACAATTCTTTCCAACTTGAACAAAAGTTGATTACTCGTATACAATTCAATTTACATCAGTTCCATATACATGAAAGAACAAACTCAGTATATTATCCATCTCGAGAAAAAGAATGCATAAGGATATTCTAACCTAGGATGCTTATTTACATCTTCTTAGTCATGACATATACCTAAAAATATTTAAAACAACCCCATGAGACTCATATAGAGCCACAGTGAGTGGATACCTCCAACTCAAGCTTGCGCGTGCATCATCATCAGGATTAAGTATATTGAACTAATAAGAAACTTGTGTATATTACGAAGTGTAAAAGATAATATCAGTATTTACCTCATGCATTTGGTGACAATAATCTAATCAATCATATAAGGTATTCACTTAGGCCAATGCCATCTTTAAGATTGTGTCTGTGAACATATTAGTATATGTTAATTACTTCAAAATGACAATCTGATTGTAGGAGTAATAAGTCAAAATCTAAACAAGTAAATGTTTATGTATGCCAACAGAGCAAATCATATGATGATTATAATGGCATAACTTGTAAATTATTTGATCTATTATAAAGGTAAGGTTCGAATTTATTCTATTTTATTCAGTTATGAGATAATTAAGTAACATAATAAATGTCTAGAGAATGATATTACTCAATAATTTATGATTGCAAGTACATGACTTAGAGAATGAGATCATACAAATGTTAAGAGTACATACATTCTTGTTATGTCCCTAGTCAGTTGTTAATGTGGAAGCTGATAGAAAGCAATAACAAATAAGACTAGTTTGTGTGTTGGTTGATGACATAATCTCATTAGTCATGATATGTGATATCAAACCAAAAACATAGATACTTGTTTGAGAATAGAATATCAAATAGACCCACCATAAGAATGATACATGAAAACCTTAATTAGTAGTTAGAATTACATCTTATAGTGATGGTGGCATTTGTAGTTCTTAGACCTGAAATCACTACATTCATCACATGTCATTCGATATGCTTTGACGTCATCAAATGTAATCATGAATAAGGGTTGTCATAGAGGTCATGATTGGTTGACTATGACACTTGGGGACTGACTGTGAGTGATGTAGATGGGATTTGTCCCTCCTATAGGAGTATGATATCCTAGGCCTCTTGATAAGAGAGACTGAGAAATGTATGATGATTCACATTTGAGTCAATATGAGATATTGAGCTTACATATATCTCAGACAGTCTACTCTGGTTCAAGGAAAATAATTTGAATACACACAATTTATGACTAGTAGATTCGTGAGACTCAGGGAAAACCACAAGATGTTAAGTAGAATCCAATATCTATAGACCTTCATTCTTTGGCTCTTCACCGTGAGCAAAAAGAGGCAAGCACCTGCACTAGCAAAAGTGTAAGATCCTGATACATAGGAAGATGCCAAGAGATTCATACCATCACTGTGAATTTAGGTGAATCTCACACTTGAGGAAACAGCCAACACATGCTTAGCAACCTATGAGATTGAAAAGCCAACTCACATGGCCCATAAATAGGGATACTTATGGTTCTTGATATTGAGAAAAATCTCAGGCACATGGAGCTTTCTGTCTCTCTAACAAAGCAACCCATGTGCCAAGTGTAGTATAGGGTGGTATGTTCTGTACTACCAAACTCGAAGTGGCTCCCATATACGCAAGAGGTTGGGTATGATAGGTACGGAGTGATCCTAATCAAACAAGCTATAGGGATAGTAGTTTGTGGGGGATTGAGGATGGTAAAACAATTACTACATAGTTGTGAGTCTCTGAGGTGGCTAGAAAAACAAATGTCATGGGGAACAGGGGAAATTGTAGTCCGAGTTGGGGTAGAACTATGTAGGGAAAGAATCCCTTTTGAGTCAGGTGTCGATGGAATCACCTTTGAGTGAGGAACATGTAGCAAAAAGACGGAGGAGAAGAGGGGAGAAGAGAGTTTGAAGAAAGAAAGAAAGGAGGTAGCAGTCCAGCAGACTGCGAGGAGTTTGAGAGGATGTCATCTCAGGGAAGAAGAAGGCCACACACAGTCAGATTACCATCCAACGGCTCTGAAGGAGTCTGAGAACAAAAAAAATGTGTGACAAAAAAAAGCATAGTAGAGACCGAAAAAATCAAGTGTGACATATAATGTGATTATTTTTATATAAAGTAAAGTCAAATTGCAATTGGAATTACATAAGTCAACATTATTTTCTCAAACCAAATTGAAATAGCAAGAGTTGTCCAAGTAATCTGATATTCTACACCTTGACCAATTAGGTCCCAAAGAATTTGTTAATGCAATTAGGTTCAACTTTTGAAATGATCTAGTATGAGTTTTAGTATTATTAGGGTTTAAGTAAATTATCTCATTATCTATAACATATATTAACATTATCTTCAATATTTCAGATTTAGACTTCATTATCCTCATATTATCACCATATGGAATTATACCATATTATTTTACACAAAATATGTTCTTTTAAGAAATTTCTCATTAAGTCCATTAATTTCAAAATTAATTCAAATAATGTCATATTAATTATATTATTAATATTAAACATCCAATATAGTGTTACATTATATAAATTAGGCACCCTATTGTGCAAATGAATCAATTACTCATATTTATTCACATCATGTTACCAATTATGCACCTTTAACCACACATTAGTCATTCATGCATATTTATGCAAATCCAATTACTTATTATACATGTTTGAGTCGTTAAGTGTATATTAGTGAACAAGGTGAAACATATTACATATTAATGAATTTATTTACATATAAAACCAAGATTAGTTGATTAGATACCATTTATGTGTATTAAGATATATTAAGTTATTAGAGAGCCTAATGTCACTAATTCATCATGAATGTCACCATGGATGTATATATTGGGATTTGATGATCACAACTTAGGTTATAGGTCAAAATGATCATTATACATCGCATAAACCTCACCAACATGTATATGGTTTGGGTTAGGTTTCATATATTTCACTCATCCTAACATTAGGGTTCACTTATCAAAAGCATGGCCAGGGTAACATGTATCAATGGTTAGGTTAATATGTCAATTACTCATATTGTGTGTATTAAACGCCATTAGGGGTACAAACTAGGTAATTTTCACTACTTGTGCACTATATGTCCATCAAAGTACACAAATGTGTATTAAGGTATAATTTTATCCTTGTTCGGTCAATTCTAAGGGTCCAAGCACACTAACTTCCTATACATGGAATTAGGATTCCTAAACTCAAGAGAGCTAAATCTCAATATGGTATATCACTCCACCCCTTAAAAAGATTTCTTCCTTGAAATCAGCATATCAATGATTTATCAGGGTACTACCCTTCCACCCCCGTAAAAAGGTTTAACCTACCAAGTCAAACTAAACTAGGGTACAAGGTGAGTCTAACTAAACCCTATGTATAATATATCACCTCATCACTTACTATATACACCAAAGTTTAGGATCCCAAGGTAGTCTAATTAATCATGTGATTCTACTGACCATGGGCCAAATCGGGCCATTTCTCAAGAACAATAGCTAAGGGTCAACATACTACCTACTTCATCACATTGTTCTAATCTCAAGTCAGTTCTCATAGTTCCAAATCACAAACATGGATGTTTGTAACATCCCACTTTTAAAACATATATATATATATATATATATATATCACTGATCGGAAGCATTATCTTTGAGGGGGATGTCACAATATGCTAATATTTGCAATTAAAGTAAATGAAACACCTCATATTAATTTTGAAATAGATTCCTAAATAGTTCATAGACATGAAATCTAAAACAATTGAGCTAGACTTGGATAAAATAACTTGGACATGATGTTAATGATATCTATAGATGTTGGATCAACTTAGTATATGTCACCCCACTAGGAAAAGCTTGAAAATATTCTAATTCTTGATTGGCCTTTCTATCCTTCAATTGATCCAAGTCACGTGAGCATTGTGTCCCCATCCATGCAAAACAAACATCACATCAGTCAGCGGTATTTGGCACTTTATAAGATGGAAAATAAACATAAACCTGACATGAAGTAACTTGTCTTTAAATAAAATTTGACTTGAACTTAAATGTGAATTATCTTAAACATTCTTTAAATAGCTTTAATCATGATGAATTGAACGAGTGAATATATGTTACCTCTCTTAATAACCCATAGGAGCTCATAATTGATAGGAACCCCATAATGCTAAGAAAACCCATAAAGACCCAAAGGTCCATGATCAAGGTGCATACAAACACATAGCTAATTCCTTAATTTTATTAATTTTATTAATCATTTTAGATCTTTATTAGTCATTAAATGTCCTCATTCTTAATCTTGACCATAATGGGATTGCTCCCTCTTACTTCCATAATGGGGATTTCTCCCCTTGAATCATAATGGGAGTTCTCCCTCTTAATTCCATAATGGGATTTCTCCCTCATAAACCATAATAGGGATTTCTCTCTTCTAGGACATGATTCATTAATCATAATCATAATTAGGGTTTTAGCATAGACTATAGGTAAATAATCAATCACAAAGTGATATTTATACATTATGTCTTTTGAAAAATAATTCATAATTCATGAAGCATACTAATGTGCATAATCATAAAATAAGCACTCAATAAACCAAACTTTACTTGTGTCAAATATGCATGGTGTGATTACCTACAATAAACCACCTTAAGGTCAAGTCCTATGAATTTTTAGAGCCCTTAATCACATGTAATTTGATTAAAATCATAAATGTACATGAGTTCATAATCCTTGACCCTAATTTCATTCATTAAATTATTATAGGATTTCAAAGTAGAAAATAAAGTCCAAAAACAATAGAGATAGATAGCGAGTCAAAAATACTTCTCATATTTTTCCATCATTTTTTGAGATTTTATGCAAGAGTTATGAATTTTGCAACCTAGAGCAATCATAATATAGGAAACCTCATGTGTGACATTAATTTAAATCAAAGTTAAATCTGATGTAAATAAAAGGCCAAAATACCATAAAAGCACCAGCGTGTGACACATGATTGAAATAGTGGGGGTAAAAGTGTCATTTAGCTATTCAAATGTGTCATGCGGCTGAGAAACAAAGGAGAACACAAGATTTCCAAATTACCCTTGCGTATTGAATTAGTCAATTAAATAAACAAGAACACCAAGGTCTTATCACGGCCTGACTTCTTCTTCCCTTGGCCATGGATCGAGCACCTTGACCAGAGCTTTGGCTCCGCTTTCGTGCAGGGATCTAAGCCTCTACATGGACACTGAGGTTTCCTTCAGACTCCCCATGCCAAGCCGAGGTGGACGACTCTTGTCTGAGGTTAGGAGGAACTCTACTACATCCACCCTGCTCCAGCAAAAGCCAAGAAGATGTTGAAGCAAGGGCCAATAAGGGAAAATAATGCAAGTCATTGCGTTTGATAAAAAAGGATGAACCTCAGAAGAGAAAAAAAATTGGGTGATCAATCGTGATGAAGGAAGGACCAACATAGCCATGGTGGTCACCAGGACACCAAAAAATAGAGAGGCAAGGTAGAAAACCAAAATAATGAACAGAAGTCGGTAATAGTCCAACTAATGATCGAAAAATAATCAATAGGTTTAGGCGAATCTTAAGGTTGGGTTTCCTTGTCCGGAGAGACATTTATGTGCCATGGCAGCAAGCGATGGTAAGTTTCTAAATCCGTCCTATATGATGTGGCGATTGGGACAAAACTCAGGGTAGAAATTATGGGAAATGTCTAAGAAAGGTTAAAGATGCTTACTGGGAAGTCAATTTCACTAGAGGAATTAGGGAGGGCTCCACTTCATTTGTGGTATCCAGAGATCAAAATTGAGTAGTTCATGGAGTGTGGGGGTTTAAAAGGTGAAATTATTAGAGGAGGAAGAAGTTTCGGTGTCCACTTGTGCTTTTGACACCCTTAAATAGGTGTAGCTCAAACTGTGGTGGTGATGGTCACTCCATGGCGGTGAGACACTAAGATCCCTAATTGGGTGTTCTTTATAAACCATAGGAGAGAGAAATTAAATCATCATTTGGTTTGGGAAAGCCTCACAAACTCGGAGGAGAACAAATATCCAAAAAAATCAAGAAACAAGGGAGAAAGGAATCGGAAAAGGAATAATTGTGAAATGTTTTCTATCTGTGAAATTGTCAGAGGTGGATTACAAAGAAGAGACCATTAGATAGAGAACAAATGGTTAGATCACATGAGCATAAGAGGGAAATAAAACAAAGGAGCGTGTGATAGTTAATAACATCTGGAACTTTAGTTGTATTGATGCCTTAATGACATTTCCTATTAAATCTAATTCAAATCTATATGAAAACTTGCTTAATTAATTTGGAGGATCAAACATGGACAAAACTTAAACAATCCAAAAAGTAGTATAGATCTTTCTCAGCCAATAAAATTTGAGTTATACATATCTTTGACCCATAGTTTCCACATTAGTTATTTAACTTGATTATTATGCATTAAAAAAGAGATAAGTTGAAAATAATTTTCATTTATGACACTTTGAGTCAAATTTCAATATCAATACTTATTACTCACTCAATATTTATGTCACATATCTTTTATGTCTTTTTGAGAAACTTTTGAAGAGGGATAAAAAGAGAATTTAATGATACTTTCTTTTTATGTTAAAAATTATAAAAGGAAAACTTCTTGCCCAAGTTAACTTATTCCATACTTTCGAATTCTACCACTTTTATCTTCCTCTTTTATTTCTTTTAAACATGTTCAAGGGTAAGAGAGAGAAAATGAAAAGGGAAAAGTAATATTCAACATTTTAAGTTGATTGCAATACATTATGGCATATGTGTAAGAGAAATTTTACTTTGAGTAAAATTTTACATATGCCATAATGTATTGCAATCAACTTAAAATGTTGAATATTACTTTTCCCTTTTCATTTTCTCTCTCTTACCCTTGAACATGTTTAAAAGAAATAAAAGAGGAAGATAAAAGTGGTAGAATTCGAAAGTATGGAATAAGTTAACTTGGGCAAGAAGTTTTCCTTTTTTCCTTTTATAATTTTTAACATAAAAAGAAAGTATCATTAAATTCTCTTTTTATCCCTCTTCAAAAGTTTCTCAAAAAGACATAAAAGATATGTGACATAAATATTGAGTGAGTAATAAGTATTGATATTGAAATTTGACTCAAAGTGTCATAAATGAAAATTATTTTCAACTTATCTCTTTTTTAATGCATAATAATCAAGTTAAATAACTAATGTGGAAACTATGGGTCAAAGATATGTATAACTCAAATTTTATTGGCTGAGAAAGATCTATACTACTTTTTGGATTGTTTAAGTTTTGTCTAACTAAACCATGTGTATAATCTATCATCTCATCATTTCCTCCATACATCAAAATTTAGACTCTGAAGGTAGTCTAATCAATCATGTGATTCTACTTTGGGAATAACAACTTATTACCTACTTCATCACATAATTATAATCTCAAGTTAGATATCATAGCTCCAAATCACAAACATGGGTATTACAGTATACCTTGGGAAAAAGGTACATGGTGTCCAGACTAGCTACATAAGGTTAACTCACTTAAAAACATCATAATACTTCTTTGAATTATATATCCTTCTATCATCCTACTAAAGGTAGATAGTAATGTAGGTGTCTTGTCTAGAGAGTTTTACAATAAGGTAAGGGTCCTATAACGAACTTATGGAAGGGGTAAAACCTAAGGGAGATAAATATTGAAATAGTTAGATAAACTGAATGCTCTAGATCTCATACCATACTTGTAAGGAGTGAGACCTGAGAGGGGAGCCACTCACTTGCTGAGATGTGAATAATACAAATCCATACAACACCAATTAATACAAGTAATCTTTTTGTCAAAGGATGATAACTATAATTCGAGTATGTAATGTATCAAATACCAAAAGTGTAACAGTGGAAGATAAATTCTAACTATTACAATCATCATGTCTATCACAGTTCTTCACCATGCAGGGTGTACATAAAAGTAAACTATAGGAAATAAGTTGTAGAGGGTAAACCAACCACTTCAATCTACCTTCAAGAAGAATAGCTACTCTCAAGTAGGCAGTTACTCACGGTCACCTATGGTAGGATCTTCTCCACCTAAGGGGTTGGGAACACCCCCACAAGAGAAGACAAGGTGGTTATAAGCAAAAGCTACGATGCTCTTATAATAAAGATTGGACATTTATATAGAAAAAAGTACATAAAAAGTAAAATAGCATGGTTCTCAATGAAGAGGGAGGTAGAAGTAGGGTAGTAAATGGGGTAGGGTATGGTGCGGGTATGGTCATATCCATAATATTAACTGTTTAGTTAAGAGGATATGGGTACGGTTATATACCCACTTTTTCAAAAGTTATACCCGAAACATACCCAGATCTGTATAACCGTTGGTTATACGGATGGGTAATTGGGTATGTGGTTATGTTTAACTTACTACAATAATACACTACAAACTTTGAGATACAACAAACTACCACACATAAATGGATAGGTTATGGAGAAATATCATTCAAGGTAGAAAGAAGAGATGAGAGGAATGAGAGAATGACTTTATGACCTTATTAATTTAATGAAATGTACTTGTGTGTCTATAAAGATGTGTCAATGGATTTTCTCATTATACTGTTGTAAGGTACTTATATTACTAGATTTGAACGCTATGATAAGGAATACTACATTCTAATATAAATGTTTACTATTTTGAGTTATATATAGTTGATAGATGTGAGTCCTACAATATACACCATTATATTTTAATATAAATTATTTATATAAAAATATAAGTAAGTGGGTATATGGGTATGCAGGGTATGGGTATATACATAAGCATAACCTTACCCTGTAAGAGGCAGGTATGTGGGTATAAGGGTAAGCGGTTACATGGTTATAAAAATTTATACCCATGACAGATTTAGTGGGTATGGGTTTGAGGGTATGTGGGTATACCCATATCCATTTATATCCCTAGGAAGAAGCATCCAAGTGGATATCAAAAGAGTCTTTCGTATAGTGAGACAAAGATATTATATGAAGAAATAAAAAGTATTGTAATACAATTCTTGCCTTTGAATCTCAAATCTAAGAACAATAATAAATAATCATCTTTTATGGATGCAGATTAAATATTAGACTACAACCATCTAAAAGCAAGTCAAGAACAATTCCACATTCCATGCCAAGGAAAGAGGTGAGAGCACCTACAATCATAAATAATAAATTATACATCAGGTGAGATCACCTACAGCTGAGGTGAGAGCACCCACAAGCCCAAATATCAGAAAAGTTATACAATGGGGTCAGAAACCATAATGTACCACCACTAATAGATAATAATAGTCTCAAAAATCAAACATGCATATAATAGAGATGAAAGATAAGTACAGTCCAAGCAATTAATCAATTTGGGGTTTTCATCATTAAATGGAATAATAAGATGAAATAAGGCAATAAAGGTTGCAAATTGAATAAGTATGAGCAAGATTAAAAAATATTCAATTTTCATTCTCAATAGTATATAAGATGAATTTAAATAAATTGGACCCAATCGGGTCAAACATGTACAATCAAGTGACGTATAAAGCACTATGCCACAATCAAGTCAAAGACAGATAGAAAATAGAATTGTTGTCTAATATGACTCATAAGGAGAAGAAACATACCTCAAGGATGTGATTGAACAAGTCAAGGTCAAACCTTAGATCCAAACCAAGGTCCAAAGCTACCTATTAATAATCTAGATGAATTGTGATTTATGCTCCTATAAACAAACCCTAAAGGTGACAATTCTTTTTATTATTACCAATTTAGGTTATGATAGATGAATATATTATGATTTCCTGATTTCAAATCATATTTATTTGTCAATTTTTTACTTATAAATCAATAGATATGAATTTTACAAGATAAAAGATAATTAGGAAAATTCCAAAGAAATTTTGAATTTTATATAATAGAATTAGGTTATGAAAATATATCAAATGAAAGATGTTATTTTTGTGATTCCAAAACGTATTTTGGTTTATTTTTCTGACCTTTAAATTAATTTCTATGATTTCTAGAAGATATGACAATTTAGTGATATTCTCAAAAAAATAAAAGAGTGTAATGCCCTCACATCATGAATCAAAACATTGATGTGTGATGGACATTGTAGGTCATTTGCCTGAAATCAAATCAGTGTGCAATGATAAGTAAAATCAGAGTGTAAAAAAGATAGTATCCATTAAGAGTGTGACAAAATTGATTCGAACCAAGGGCAAATTCATAAAAAATATGAAGAACGTCGTCTTCGTTGAGAAATCCTAATGAATCAGTTAGAACATGCAGAGCTTCCTGAGCCCACATGTCAAGGATTAAAACTGAGCTACCCACCTCAAAACAAATGTAATTGATGACCAGTAGATCTGTGAGACTCAAAGGAAACCCAAAGATGTCAAGAAGCAGAATCTAATGTCTACAAACCTTCAGTCTCAAGTTCTTTGCCGTGAGTAGAAGAGGCAAGCACCTATGGTATAAAAACCAAAAGATCTGATATAGAGGAAGATACCCAGAGATTCAAATCATCACCATGAACTTGGGAGAATTGTGCACTTGAGGAAACACCTAACACATACTCAGGTGTTGTCGAGATCAGAAAATTGACAAACATGGACTAGAAATAGGGAAATGTATGGTACCTGATATGGAGTAAAATCACAAGCACATGGAGCTTTATGTCTCTCCACCAAAGCAACCCAAGCACCTGCACAGTACATGGTGGTCTATTCTACACTACCAAACTCGACACGGCGTTCATAGACGTAAGAGGTTGTGGATGATAGGTAGGGAGTGATCCTGATCAAATGAGCTACATGGAGTAGTTTATGAGGAATTGAGGATGGTAGAATGATGACTATATATAGTTGTGAGTCTCTGAGGTGGATGGATATCCAAACAGCACTGTGAAATAGGGGAAAGTTACAGTCTGAGTTAGGGGATAACTTTGTAGTGTGTGAATCCCTTTTGAGTTAGGTGTTTATGGAGCCACCTCTGAGTGAGGAGTGTGTAGAAAAGAATAGATGGAGGATAGGAGGGAAGAAGAGATCCATAAGTAAGGGATAAAGGAGGCAGCAGTACAGCAGAATGTGAGGAGTCGGAAGGACGTTGGCTCATGGAAGAAGAAAGAAATGTGCATTAGATTCTCATCCAACAATTCTAAAAGAGTCCAACAATAGAATGCATGACACATAGATGAAACCAATAAGATCAAGTGTGACACAGAAAGTGATTATTTATATGTAAACCAAAGCCTGATTACAGTTGGAATTGCATAAGTTAACATTATCTTAAATCAAATTGAAATAGCAAGCGTTATCTGAATAATTTGATATTCTGCACCTAGACTAGTTAGGATTAGAAGAATCTGATTATGCACTTAGATTTAGCTTTTGAGATTATCTTGTATGAGTTTTAGTACAATTAAATATCTTATTATCTATTCACATATGTTAAATTATCTTGAATATTCTAGATTTAGACTTCATTATCCTCATATTATCACCACATGAAATTATACCATATTATCTTGAACTAAATAGGTTCTTTTAGGAAATTTCTCATTAAGTACATTAATTTCAATATTAATTCAAATAATGTCATATTAATTATCTCCATTGATATTAAACATCCAATTAGTGTTACATTTTATAAATTAGTCACCCTATTGTGCAAATGAATACCTTACTCATATTTACTCATATCATGTTACCAATTATGCATATTTAACCCACATTAGTCACTCATGCATATTTTATGTAAATTCATATAGTTATTATCCATATTTGAGTAATTAAATGTATATTAGTGAGAAAGGTGAAACATATTACATATTAATGAATTGATTTACATGTCAAACCAAGATTAGGTGATTAGGTACCATTTATGTGTATATCTCTAATGCATCATGAATGTCACCATGGATGTATATATTAGGATTAGATGATTATAACTTATGGTTTAGGTCAAAATGATCATTATACATCACATACACCTCACCAACATGCATGATGTCCAGGTTAGGTTCCATATATCTCACTCATTTGAACATTAGGGTTCATTTATCAAATGCATGGTCGAGGTAACATGTATATATGGTTAGGGTTAATATGTGAGTTACTCATATTATGTGTAAATACCATTAGGGGTACAAACTAGGGTTTTACTCATCACTTGCACATGATACATCCATCAAAGTACACACATGTGTATAGAGGTCTAACTTTATCTTTTCTTGATAAATTCTAAAGGTCCGAGCACACTAACCTCCTATTCATGGAATTAGGATTTTTAAAGTCAAGATAGATAAATCTCGGTACGTTGCAGCACGTCTGGGTCTCGAATAACTGGATCCCAGAGGTGATATGCAAAGGGAAAGAAAATAGAGTAGAAAGTCGCATGATAAAACTAGTCATCAATCAAAATCCATGGCTGAGGGAAATCACTAAAGGTAAATCTTTCAAGTCTCTTATATTTTAACTTAGTGGTATAAACTTAATAGATAATAAATTTGTTAGAAAGATACTGAAGAATAGATTTTAACATAAATGTTATCTTGAGGTGATTTATATGTTAAATGGGTAGAAGTTTTTGTGGAATGAAATATATAAATTTTGATGATGTTTATGCAATAGATTGTGATAGGAATATCAAAATCTGATAAATAAGTTTCATAATTCTTGTCTTGAGGTCTTGAATATAAACAAAAGGTCTTATTTTAGTTGTTTTATAAATTAGTTACTTATATTGATTTCACCCATTAGGGTTATTTGGTTAATTTGAGGCATTAAACAATGAGGTAAATTTATGACAAAATTTGTGGAGTTCTTCTTTGAGGATTTGTCGGTAAAATATTGTTGGAGTTAATTTTAGAAGATATTTTATATAATGAGGATTTTATGTTACAAATCAAGGTTATAATATGATTTGATGAGAATAATGAATTAAGGATATTAGGAATTACGTAATGTTTGAAGACCAAAAGTGTTTTGGTGGATTTATGATCATATCAAAGTTTTTAGTATCTGGTTTGTATTTCACTGGATGGATGATACCTATCTATTAAACCTTGTGTGTGCTCCTTGCCATAATTGAACTGGCTTTCCTTTTACATTGTTAATCTAAACATAGAAGCCTGATTGTATTTAACATTAACCAATTATTCAACTAAACTAGACATTATCGCAATATAGGAGATGCATACTTGGTATGTTTATGTTCATTAAGCAAGCTTCGTGATGAACTTTAAATTTTTGATGATATGAAAATGATATTCTTATGGAAGTATTGTATGTAGGCCCCGTTTGGTTTGCAGGATATGAGGTAGGATAGGATTAAAATCCAACTAATAGATCCAATCCTATATTTGTTTGAGAAAATTGAAAAATAAGATAGTATTATGACGGTACAGAACTCCTGACTACATAGGACTTTTCGCTTCCGCACTCCTACCCTCGATGCCGATCAAAGACCCAACTACTGGTCCTCGTCCTCACAACCTCCATTTTCATTTTCATCCCTTCTCGTCATCATCGCACTCTAGTCTGCACCGTCAATCACCCTTTCGCTTCTTGATTTGTTTAATGACTACTCATCTTACATCAACATAGAACCTGCAATTGACATCCTGCACACATGCAGTTTTTTATTTTGTATGTTCCCAATACTCTGTCTGTATTGTGTCGATTTCACAATTGAACCATACCAAAAGATGAACAGACAGACTAATATTGAGGCTATAAAATTCCCCATACCCCCACTCTCTCCCTCTTTTTAGTGATGCTCCCTCTTGCTCCCGTCCGACCAAGCTCTGTGCTTTGGCTGCCTCCGTCTCTCCCCCGCGTCGTGTCTAGACCACCGTCATCCCACCCAGACGCGTCATCGTCTTGCACGTCGCCGCGCCGCCCCTTTGCTGCCTACTCCTCTCCTCGATCATATCCAATCTACCGTTGTTCCGCTGGCCGTTGTCCCGCCTAGATACCGCCGCAGTCTAGCTTGCCACCGTCCCAGCCCATCGTCGTGACCAAGACAAGGTCACCTCCAGCCAGCCGTCCACGCCTATCTCGTTGTCGTCTTGTCCGCCCAATATTGCGCCAGCCTGCTGCCATACCAAGGTTGCTGCTATGATCGGCCCATCTCCCGTCGTACCTCCTCCGTTACCATGGATCTCATTCGTATTTGGACGAATTATAAACTTTCATATTGCACCGGAAAAGATTTGACTATTCCCTACTGAGACAACATAAACTCTTCGTATTTGGACGAATTATAAACTTTCATATTGCACTGGAAAAGATTTGACTATTCCCTACCGAGACAACATAAACTTTTCAACAACAACATGTCACTTTTGTGGCCACACCACATCCTTATAATATATTGTGTCTTGTAAACATTGTAAAATTTTTCTAATCGTAAAGATTGTCTTAATTTTATATCTAGTCTCATTGAGGATGTCTTTTGGTATTGCAATGATGAATGGTCACTATGTTATAATATGTATTTGTAATCATAAAATTTCACTGATTGTAAACACTATTTTTGTTTATATCATGTCTGATTATTAATAGATTTTAGTATTGTTTTGAACATATTTAAGTACAATTTTCTAATTCATATGTCAAACGTGTACAAATAATACTGTTGGCAGCTGAAAAGAAAAATTAGGGGGAAAATGATTTTTTTTAATTTGAAATGAGCTATTCATGTCGCTCTGAGTTATAGACTTTTTGATAGTGTGTCGTTATATTCTTAGTATTATTTTAAATTCATTAAAGTACTTCTTTTTAACTTATCATCAAAATATGCAGCAACATAATTTTGGTAGTGCAATGATGAATTGTCACTATGTCTTATAATATATTTTTGTAATCATAGAATTTCTCTGACTGTAAGCATTGTTAAGGTTTATATCAGGTCTGGTTGTTAATAGCTTTTGGTATTGCTTTGAACATATTTAAGTATGAATTTCTAATTCAGACGTCAAACGTGTACAGATAGAACTGTGGGCAGTCGAAAAGAAAAATTGGAGGGAAAATATTTTTTTAATTTGAAATGAGTTATTAATTGTTTGTGGGTGGGAATTAAATATATTGGTTGGTTGGTGGTTGGTAGTGAGTGGTTAGGGGACAATATTGATTTATTGCAGCAGTGACATGCATGCAGCCATGTAGTCGCATCAGCAGAGTAATCACCTAATTATTCATGTCGATGTGCACTATAGACTTTTTAGTAGTGTATCGTTATATTCTTAGTATTGTTTTAAATTCATTTAAATACTTATTTTTAACTTATCATCAAAATATGAAGAAATATTATTTTGATTGTGTAATGATAATTGGTTACTTTATGTAATCATAGAATTTCACTAATTGTAAACACTGTTTTTGCTTATATCAAGTCTGGTTGTTAATAGATTTTGGTACTGCTTTGAACATATTTATGACATGTCGTTGTGGTTTTGTTAATTTTTCATTCTTAGTAAAATAAAATGATGATTTTTATATGTGTACAATGAATAATAAGAATTATATAAGTATAATAAACAATCAATTTTGTATTTAATTTCGCTAATCAAATCAACCTCAGATTGTACGCACTGTGTTAGTTTATGTTTAATATATTTATTAATGTATATTGGTACTACGTTGAGTATATTCAAGTATTGATTCTGGACTTAGTCGTAAAATGAGTATAAATGTGTATATATTTGTATCAAATAGTATATCCTGCCAATAAATAGAGGGAGTTAGAAAAAAAATCAAATGAGTAATGAATGCTAATAGTGGTGTAGAGGTGTATTGCTTTATTGGCTGCTTTATTACAGCGCATGTATGCATGCAAAGTGCTTTATTGAGAATAGAAAAAGAGATTGGTTAAAGAGATATGTAATTATGATGCATGAACAATAAGTCCACTATCTCTTCACGCTCTCGTGGTCCGTGTCACACAGTATGAAAAATAGATCGTACATTGCGAAAAATGATTGGAACGTATATTCCCGAGATTGGAATGTAATTGTTGGTGAAATAGGTGTGTTACGAATAATTTCCCTTATTTAATTTTAATCTCTCATTTTGTCCTCTATTTTATCATGGACGCCAGGTCTATGTTCACTCTGTTCCATGCTTTTTGCATGAGCTCAAAGTCCTCCTCTTGATCTATGTCACATGTTGCCGCTACAACGGAGGTCTAACAAAGGCGAGACTGATGTGGGTTGACGATATTTGTTTATTTTAAAATATATAATAAATTGCCGCATAGGACTCTTCTTGTACATAGTCATAAGAATTATCGAGAAAAGCTAGTCGTAATTCTTTACAAGAGAATCAGGTATAATCAGGTATAATTTAGAAAATAATAACTCGGATTATTATCTGGATAAAAGTCATAAATCAATATTTCAAAGAGTATCAAACAATTATAAATACAAGTGTATAATGAACGGAACAAAGATTTGGGAAGAAAATGTTTGTTGCAGGTGAAGTCTATTTCTGCTTCGGCTTGGTACGTATTGTATCACGCTTGTTCATGGCTTTTCTTAGTTGATCGGGCATCAGTGTCACTCTATGAGTTCTAGATTACTAATAACCTTACGGTGGTTTAAGATGACAAAGCACACCACAAAGCTAATGGAGTGAGAACCGTTGGCGGTTAAGAAAAAAAGGAAGATGAAGAATGTAAGTCTCTGAAAAATCATTTCCAATGTATATCCAAACATAGGATGGAAAATTAAGCAACCTATCCAACACATGTACTACATCCCATCATAGTCCCTTCTTATAAACCAAACATGGCCGTAATGTATCTTAAACAATGAGGATTTCTATTTCATAGATGTTTGATTATCTTAAAATCCATAATTATTATTATTATTTGAATGTTGGAGTCATATTGATGTATCCCTCATGATAGATTGAAACATACACATGCCTTCACTCGACATGGAGTAACAACCCTTTTGAGGTTTTTTTCTTATGTGAGAACCCTAGTTATTAATGATGATGTCAATGTTTACTATACAATAAATTGTCTTGATTTCATGTGATAGCTTACTATGAAAGAGAGATTTAATTTCTCTCTGCTTGAGGTGATTGGACCAAGTTTCATAATGTTCAATGCTTGCCCTTGCCATTCTTTATTTCACAACTAATGAAAACCTTACTCGTATTATCTTAACAATGCTCCAGCGTTGTGCACATAATGGATGATAATTCTTTGCAATTTCCTACCTCAAATAATGGATTAGAACATATTACCGTTCATTCCATGTCAAATGTTTGAGAATTGTATGCAGTCCCTTCTTGCTAGTCGAGAGATGTTTGTGATCCGTTCATTAAAAAAATTGTTTACGAGCTCTATCTCAAATGATGTGGAGGCTATATAGGGCCCCTTCCACACATTATAAATAATTAAGGTATGTTCATGATCGCTCATTTTACATTAATAATAAACAAGGTCGCAGCAACTCGTGATTTACTAAAATGATTGAAGATTGTTTCCGCTCCACGATAGATGGTGTAAGACTATGTGTAATCCCTTTGTTAGGTTGTGGCCTTTACCCGAATAGAAATAAATACTTGTTGTAACTAGCTGATGATTAAATTTTGTTGTTTTTTTTGTCCCTCTTGCTTTTGTCAGATTGGTATAATGGTATTATGATACATACGTACATTGTGTATATGTGTCATGTGTGTGTGTCTATTTGTGTGTGTGCGCACACACACACATATATATATAGGGAGTGAGGCCTGCGGTGTGACAATTCATCTTCTTCTCAATGTGCCTAAACTCCCGTATTCTCACTTTCCCGGCTGCATATATTTACTTGATTGGTGTTTTATTAGTTGGTGTGAAACGGCTTCCAATTGTCTTTATTGTCAAAGTGGTTCCTATCTTTACGCTTCCATTGCGTGAGATAGATATCATATATCAATTAATATTGTTCTTTTGACATTCTGTTCTCTTTCTTTATTTTGAAAAAGTTGACGCAAATAAATATAATTATGGCCTTCCAAATATTGTGATTCTCACGTACATATAGCAATTGAAAAAGCATTGTTTTGAGAGAATTAGATTATGTCAAATCGAGAGATGTTGATAGTAAGCATGATACAACTGACCCAAATGAAAAAGAAACATCAATGGAAAATTGCAAAGGCCTAAATGATTATGCGAAGGTTGTCATAACTTGTGTAGTATGATATTACAAATTTTCTAATGAGTTCCTCAAAAAGGTACAAGTCCTCTCATTTTTCTTAAATTAGATATTTTCATTACAGATTTAATTGAATTCTTGCTTTCTATGATGAACAATTTTTTTTATGATGGTGATAAGATTGACATTCAAGGTTCAAGTTCTACATAAGCGAGAGATGTCCAAAATGCAGAGTTATTTGGTTATCAAGTTTTCCTTTCTACATACCATTGGTTTTATTTATACTCATATTTTATAATTGCAAAGTGTCTTTTCCTAGCGTACTCCGATTATTTTCTTTGGGACTTTTATGTTGCATCATATTTGCTTTGTGGCATAATCTTTTATGTATATATGATGTGAAAGGAGGTTAGAATTTGATGAAGAATGAAGGGAATATAACGGCACGCAATCATAACTCGCTCACGAGGCAAGCAGAAAGAAAAGTAAATATATTTCAAGACATCCAAAACAAGCAAGCTGTAAAGTCAGGGAGCGATGAAGTTAATATCATAGAGATAAATAGACCAAAAATCAATTCGATTACAACCAGCAAGAGAAAAGGTCTCTATAGATACGTGAAAACACAATCACATATGCATAGGGAATGTCAGAAAAATATTATTACGCGTCCCCTTTGTTAGGATATCTGTTCTGATCCACGTAATGGAAGCAGAAAGAAAGGAACCACTTCAACAATAAATGCAGTTGGAGCTGTATCACAACAATTAATAAGAAGCAGATCAAGTAAATATATATGCAGACCGGAAAGTGAGAATACGGGAGTTGAGGCACACAGAGAAGACGGAGAATTGACAGACCGTTAGATGGCAGGCCTCACTCTCTCTCTCTCTCTCTCTCTCTCTCTCTCTCTCTCTCTCTCTCTCTCTCTCTCTCTCTCTCTCTCTCTCTCTCTCTCTCTCTCTCTCTCTCTCTCTCTCTCTCTCTCTCTCTCCATATATATATATATATATATATATATATATATATATATATATATATATATATATATATATATATATATATGGCTAAAAGAATTTTTTTTTGGATCTGCATGGGCCGAAACCCACCCCCTCTCCAAACAGGTGCCAGAGCCCGGATGACCCAAGAGGTTGGTAAATACAGCTGACCCGAGCGGAGAATCGAACCAGCGACCCTTCATGAGGGGCGCGCTGGCTTGACCGCCCGGGCTAAAAGAATTGAGTACACATAACTTAAATGTACCGGCCGGTACACACTTCCTAACCTATATATATATATATATATATATATATATATATATATATATATATATATATATATATATATATACATATATATATATAGAGAGAGAGAGAGAGAGGTTAGGAAGTGTGTACCGGCCGGTACATGTAACTTACGTGTACCTGCCATTAAAATAGCATATGTGGAGTATGTTTATAAAATCCAATCATACGGATTGATTCAACACTATATAGATTACATGTGTTTAAAAAATCATAACCATATCTCATATAGATCATGAGATATAACAATACATCATTCAATGGTTTCTACAATTTCTGCAACTTACCGTTGATTAGAAAATACACATTTTCTTTTGTTAAATGATCTATGAATGTCAGATTGTGGTGATTTTTATACACATCTTATCTGAGGGGTATACATTACATCCATAAGGTTGGATCATTTAGTTGAATTTTACAATCACCATAAATGAAGGTGGGTACATGTAAGCTACATGTACTCGGGTACACAATTCTTTTAGCCATATATATATATATATATATATATATATATATATATATATATATATATATATATATATATATATATATATATATATATATTATATACTAGTAAATACCACGTAACTTTTAAAAATGTTAAATTATATCAGATATTTATATAAATAAAAACAAAAATATTTACTTACGTATTGAATGAATCAAAGATAATGATTTTACATATAATCATTATCTTTGACTTTTAAAAGTTAGTATGATGTTGGTGTTCTGAAATAATAGCTTCTTTAACAATTCATTAAAACTTATTTGCGTACTATAGTGATTTTATGATTTTTTTTATACGTGAGAACCACCCCCGAACGAGCGTCACAATCGTGACCCCCGCTGACGGCGTAAACCCCCGGCTCCCCCTCGCCTACCCACACAACGGGGGGTGTGTTTAAATCGCGCAGAGGCTGAGCTACGCGATGGGACAAGGCTGGCTGATGCAGCACCACCGACGGGTTTCGAACCCGGGTCCCTACTCTGGGGTGATTTTATGATTTAATAGCATTGATTTCTCACTATTTTCTTAATATAGTTGTTTTCCTTTTTTTTAGATGGATTCTTAATGACAATTGAATTAGATAGTAATCTAAGATCGAAGTTAGGATACATTCTTGTCAATATTGTAGACAATTGCCATGTGTTACACGTATATTTTTATAAAATACACACATGTATCGTCTAATAGACAACAAGAAGAAATTATTATTGTGACAACATTGTGCAATAGCTTGTAACCTATATGAGAGAGGAAGGTCTAGACAAGTAATTAAATTAGAAAAGAAATAAGCGATAAACTATGAATAAAATATCAAATTATACACACATTGTGTTATATTGTTTTGAGTTTTAATCAAATTTATAAATTCTTTCATTATATAATTAACTCTTTTAAAAGTAAAGTTTTCTAGAATAAATAAGGTGTATCATCTTCATTAGGTAGCTTAAATTTATATAATACATGTTTGGTTTTAGGGGAGACAGAGAAGGCAGCGGAAATAAAAAATTTCTTCTCCCCGAACCCAGTATAAAGGAATCGCGTCAACGTCTATACAATAGGAAGGATAGTTTGTAGAGGCGTACCTTATCTCGAGTCTTGCTCGGCGACATTACCTCGCGGCTTACGCGGTCTTCACCTCCGGTCTTGGACGGTGTCTGTGCAGCTCCTGGTCTCACAGAGACTGTCGGGATTGACAGCTGTCCTCCAAGTGGCAGAAGTCTCCTGCCTCTAAAGTAGTCCACACAGACCACATGGAACTCCGATCGCCTTGTCGCACAAGGCATCGGAAGGAGTCGTACCCTCATGTCGGTGTACTAGTCACCGACACACTCTCCTACAACCAGTCGCCTTTCTGCATTTGTCTTTCCCTTGTTGTACCTCTCTTATCGGGTAGCACTTGCTCGGACTCTCCTGGTTACCACAACCAGAGAGAATGACAACTTTACAGAGCAACTAGTGTTCTGAGTTGTTGTTCTTGAGAAGCCCCCAATACCCCTATATATATGAGGGTCATGGGACAGGGTTCTCTATCCCGGGAAATGCGGGATTAAAACAGGAGTAGAAGGGTTTGAGATTTTCTACAAAACAACCAATTGCGCTAGCTGAATCGATCGTTTCAAGCATGAACCGATCGGTTGGGGACCTGAGTCGATCGGTTCATACTTGAACCGATCGGTTGGGGCACTTGAGCCAATCGGTTCACTTCTGAAACGATCGGTTCACTTCTCTAGTCAGTTCCCGATTGACTTTTCCTCTTTTGTTTCGAATTGATCCAAATACCAATCCTTCTTCCAATCAAATTGGACAAGTGAAACGAAAAGAAATTTCTCACCAACCTGACTTTCCCAACTCGCTTGTTTGGACCAGTTGAGCCGATCGGTTCAACCCTTGAACCGAATGTCTCAACCTATCTTGAGTCGATCGGTTCAACACATGAGACGATCGGTTCACCAACCTGAGTCGATCGGTTCACCAACTTGAGTCGATCAGTTCATCACATGAGCCGATCGGTTGGGAGTGCAGATTGCGCAAAATCAGCCAATTGCGGTTTCAATCAATCTGATACTCTAATCAATTGGTCCAACACCTTGAACACTATGATACTGAGCTATCAATTGATTGAGTGTTTAATTCAACTACTAAACTCCTTTAGTAATCAATATAAACATCGTTTTTGGATAAACTCCTTTTCCAGGTTAAATCCTATGTGTGTGACCCTGCAGGCCCATTTCACATTGATAGTGAAAATCCATAACACTTATGACTTCACAAGCAAAGAGCAGTGCCTAATCGCACATCAGTGCTACCCAAGTGAAATAGAAAGTTGGAGAACAACTTTCAATCCTAGAATCCATGAATGGTGTTATAGTGAGTGTATAATTCCTTTGTCACTGATATCCCGAATGAACTCAAGGCATGGAAAAGTCATCCTGTCAATGTTCATTCACTTTCTTGATCTCATAGTAGATTGGAGAAGATATGTATGACATCAATATCACATACTGATTCACACATGCGTGTGCACGCCTATCTCAATCCTACTCATCAAGTGGCCATGGATATCAAACTCCCTCAGGAGGGACAAATCCCATATCTATCACTCACCTCTCAAAAGCCCCATGTGTCAAAGCCACCCAATCATCACCTTTATAACAACCCATGTTTCAGGACTGCGTTTGATGATGTAAAAGTGTACCCAACGACATGTGTTGAGTGTAGTGATTTCAGGTCAAAGAATCACACTCACCACCATCACTGTGAGAACTGACTGTGACTACCATGTCATGGTTCCATGTGTCAAACTCGCGGTGGGTCTGTCCAGCATACTTGTTCTCTAACAAGTACCTATGTTTTTGGTTTGATATCCCCATATCATGACTAATGAGATTATGTCATCAACCAACACCACAATCTAGTCTTGTGTATCATTGTTGTCTATCTACCTTCCACAATGACATCCGACTAGGGACATAATAAGAATGTACAAACTCTTAGCATCTGTATGATCTCATCGTTTAGGTCCTCAACCTGAAGGCATACGTCATTGAGTACTGTCATTCTCTAGACACTCAATCTATTCTATCATTATCTCATATGACTGAACCAGCAAGAATTGGAAGCTTGCCTTTGATTTTTATCAAATCAATCTTAATGTATCTCACCAATCGTCCCATGATTGGCTCTCAGGGCATACATACCAACAGACTCCCACTTGCACTGTGAGCCAATCACCCTTGAATCATATTCTTAGTGATCTTCAAACATGTCCCACATGTTACTATGCTCTAGTGCTTACGCAGTGAGTTATGGAAACACCTTGCCAGAGTCGGTATTAACTGCATGTCGCTCATCTCTTCACTATACGTCACACGTATGAGTTGAAGTTGCCGCAATATGTGATCTAGTATTCCTTTGCTAACCTGCATGACCAAGCACTCCTTATTTGTCATCAATGACCATAATATCTATAAGTTCATCTCATGAACTTCCAGATCCATATAGTATCTACTAATGTTCTCTTTCACACGGATACTCGGCTTTTCCTTTTAAACGGCTTTATTGGAACGTTTCTATTTATCAACAAACATTCACTTTTATATATCTCATATATATTTTGCGATTAATTTTCTATCCTTTTCAAAAGTTCGGATCAGTGTAACTCTTTACAGTGAACCTGTAACACCCGGGCCCACTGCCCAAGGCTCTAGTAGAGTTTCAGAAATGACGACTGGCCCCACAAACCACCACTAGCCTTAACTGCACGCTTTATCCTCACTCATGTGCATGCCAGGATCAACTTCCCGACGGGTCACCCATCCTAGTACTACTCCAAGCTGAGCATGCTTAACTATGGAGTTCTTAGTGATGGGCTCCCAGAAAAGGAGGTGCACCTTGGTGATATGGGTAGTCCAATCATTCCTTTTAAGATCATGTTATCTGAGGCTTCAAATCCTGGGATGTTACAATCTCCCCCACTTAGACTCTTGGCGTCCTCGTCAAGGATCAACTGTATGGCCTCATAATCTCTTCCCCATTTCAGTGCAGACCCACAATGGCCCATGGACACCCAGCTCCCGTCCACGGCTACCAGTGCAAGGGCGGCTCCATCTCGTCTCTACGGATAGCCCTTTCCAACTTGCCTGGACCGCACGGCTCAAGACTGGCATGCCCCATGCCCATGTGGGCCCCACCTACTGGAGGGGTTATGGCTCTGATACCATTTGTAACACCTGGGCCCACTACCCAAGGCTCTAGTAGAGTTTCAGAAATGACGATTGGCCCCACAAACCACCACTAGCCTTAACTGCACGCTTTGTCCTCACTCATGCGCATGTCAGGATCAACTTCCCGACAAGTCACCCATCCTAGTACTACTCCAAGCTGAGCATGCTTAACTATGGAGTTCTTAGTGATGGGCTCCCAGAAAAGGAGGTGCACCTTGGTGATATGGGTAGTCCAATCATTCCTTTTAAGATCATGTTATCTGAGGCCTCAAATCATGGGATGTTACAGAACCCTTCCTTATTTCCATAGAACTAGTACTTCTCAAGTACTTATCAAGTTCTTATGGTATTTCAGTAACCCTTACTGGAACTAGACAGACATCCACTCGTCATGTCCCACATACGAGTTATCAGGATGAGCACATCATATTGTCATGTCCTACATACAAGATGATGAATGTATTTTATTCTTACTATGTCCTATACATGCAAGATAATGGGATGATTGCATACATGATAGATCCATATCTATTCTTAGTGTTCTCATTCATCATAAGAATTGGACACTTGGCCTTGGGATACTAACTCCATATAACATGGACAAGTTTTCTCCCACTGAATCTGTGCACACTGAACCCTTCAGCATAAATTGCCAATGTATGCTCTCTCTTTTCAGGTCAAGAGGTTTTTGAGAACTATCTCTATAGATCTCTATTCCTATCACATAAGAAACGTCTCTATCTTCCTTAAAGATAATTTCCACAAAGAATTCCATATCTTAGAACATCTCATTCCTCATCAACGTGTGGAATGCAAATACGCTCCCACTAAATCATAGATCCCTTCTTTATCTTTGTCATATCAGTCAAACCATTTGACTATATCATCAAAGTAAAGTTCCAGCTCTGAGTTGCTTGTACTTAATTAATCACATTGATTAGTCCATTGTAACTTATAGACTTCATTTGCATTAATGGATTCATAAACCTTATAGGTTGTGTCACGTACACATCCTTGTTTTATTCCTCATATGAATGTGGTTTTAGTATCTGTATGCCAAATCTCTTAGTCATTAAGTTGCAATCAACAAGCATCATCCTTCTCAAAATTTTATCCATGTGTCTTAACACTTAAGATTCATTCTCACTTATGGATTTCATCCCAATGGGTGCTACCATCAAGGTCATACCTTATGGTTCACATGGAAGTCATTTAGGATGTAATGGTCATAAACCATAACTCAAAATCTGGTTCCTCATCTTCATCTAGATAGTTGACTCATCACATGACCAACTCATTACATAGATAATCGAGGTGTATTTGTCAAGGATATAAGAACTCACAACCCTTTGTGATTCTTAATGTCCTTTATTAATGTAGGGTATTCTTTATTTAAGAAGAAATTAGTTATTTGATAATCATCCTCTAACTCCTTAGAGTGTGACTCCTTATTGATTTAGACATCACCATGTCTTAATCATGAGTTCACTATGATACAGAATCATAATCACTCATAAGGATCTCAAACATTTGGTTCAACTATTTTATTCATTGATCTCATCAAGAATTAGCACTTTACCAAATTTGTACTTCATCTATGATATTCTTGAACACTTCAAGATATTCATATTGGTATTTCTCTAAACACCATTTGAAGTATTAGCATTTGCTCCAATAGGTATGTAAATACATCACATGTATTATACCTAATAGGATAATCATTCTCCCACTACCACTAGTGAAGATTGATTAATCATGTCTAAGAGATTCATGCCTCTTACTGGTTCTCTAACCAAAAGAGTATATATTTATCCATCATATGGAAACTAGAAATGAATTTCTCATGATTTATGCTAATTTGATTGTTTGAGTTATCAATAACTTTTAGGTATCATTTTATCTTATGCATACCAAGTATCACAAGATAAACAAGGCATTGCCACAAAGATCATATCTTTGAAATTGAAACATCAACTTTATTAATTGCCATTATTGTCATACAATATGCAAAAATAAGGTGTTTCTATCCATTGGCAAATATGAAATAGCAGTTTATAACTCTATTACATGCCTTCAAGGCTGAAAATAAACTAAAGTACTCCTATCTATGGTGGCAACACTTGCCCCATGTATTGGGTGTTTTACACTTTATATCTTGGTATCATATACCTTAAAAGTGTTATAAATTTATTTCATGACACCTTCAGGTGGAGACGTCTATTTCCTCCTTCTTCTTTAGTTCTTCCAGATAGAGTGGATAATTCCTTTTCCAATGTCCTGGCTTTTGACAATGGTGGCAATTGCCTCTCTTGGTCACGCCTCCCTTGGCCTTGAGAGTTGAAGATGACTTGGGTTGTTGGCTAGCATCAGAACCTTTATTAGCCTTACCCTTGCCCTTGCACTTGGACTTGCCTTTCTTGTTGCTGATCATCATCACAGACTTAGGCTTGTCCTTCTTCATCTGTGCCTCGGCTGTCCTCAACATGCCCAACAACTCTGTCAACGGCTTGTCAAAGTTGTTCATGTTGTAGTTCATCACAAACTGACTGTAGGATTCTGGCAATGATTGTAGTATCACATCAGTAGCCAACTCTTGGCTCAGGGGAAATCCCAGTCTTGTCAGGTTCTCCACATACCCAATCATTTTGAGCGTGTGAGGACCAACTGGATCTCCTTCTGTCATGACACACTTGAACAGCACCCTGGAGACATCATATCTCTCTTGTCGTGCTTGATCTTCATACATGTTCTTGAGATGTTGAATCATCTCAATGACACCCATGTTCTCATGTTGTCTCTGCAACTCGTGGTTCATGGAGCACAACATCAAGCACTTTGCATCAATGGCATCTTCAGAATGCTTCTTATAAGCATCCCTTTCTTCCTTTGGTGCGGTAGGAGCATGTTCCTCTGGAGCTGGAGTATCCAGGACATAGAGCTTTCTCTCTTGAGTGAGAACAATTCTCAATGTCCTAAACCAGTCATGGAAGTTAGTCTCATTCAGCTTGTCCTTCTCAAGGACTGATCGCAATGAAAAGTGATTGTTGTTTGTTGCCATTTGTACTACAAAAGGAAATATATGCAATTTAGTCCAAAACTCAATTTTGACTTATTTGATTGATTTGAAAGGTTGACGATATAATTAGGACTTTAATTAATTATCGCTCCCACTATTTTTATTCAAATTGATAGCCCTCACCATCAATTCGAAATATTGCAGTGTACAATCTTCTAGTGGGTCAAGATCCTGAAATCCTCTGAGTCATGGACCAGCTAGGGCTGTCACCCACAACTTAGATCTTCCAGATAGGCAACTCTTGCCAATTGCATCATATGAAACTTTTGAAAGATGTCATCTGCAACTCCTTATCATGATCACCTCCATGCCTCAAGGTGCTAGATCCTATCTATGTCACCTTGTTAAGTCTGACCCAAAGCCTACACGATGAATATGCACCCTGCTAGGGCAGACCCACATATCCATCCTTCACGCTTCCACGAGATAGACGATGCACCACGCTAGGGCATGCCCACACTTGGCCGATCAAGCTTTTCACGTGTGTCACATTTGGAAGGCATCTAAAACTTTAATATTTAATGAGGGATTTGGTTTTATAGGTACATATACATATCCAATCACCACAATACATAGTACGTATCATATAATACATGCTATATCCCACAGAAAACATGTGAAATGATAAAAGCGATGATTATGGCCATCCTAATGTGATTCCTCGAGCCAAGAGGAATCACGGTCATCTAGGTCTACATCACATGCAACCTGTACTAGATGAAGTGTTATAGCCGTCCGAGTTGATCAACTCATCACATGAATGACCTACTCACTTTGGTCGGTCGTCTGGGTGCCACCAGCTGATCGGTTGGCTCCTCCAACCGATCGGTTCGCCTGGTCATCGTGCATCTCTTCATAGCCACCACCCGCCCATCTCGCTCCTCGAACCAGTCATCTAGAATTCCAACTGATCGGTTCACGACTTGAACCGATCATCTCAGTTGCGTCAAGTTGTCCTCCATTCTTCGACATAACAAGAAATAAAAGATCTATCCTATTTTACATTTGAATTGAGAAACCCCGAGTTACATTCAGGGGGAGTAAAGGTAGGAAATAAATCTCGAGTTATCTCGAGTTACATCATGAAAAGGAGGTAGGGAATCGGTACGCAGATCGAGATGCAAGTAACCACATTCAACCATACACAGACATAGGGTTTATTCGACATAACCACGCTATACATCTACCACAAAACTCATTTAAGGGTGACGCATATTGATTGCATTCATATTACATATCATATATGTATATTGGGATTTGTGGATTTAGGATTGGACATGCATAAAGCCAATTTTATTCGCATCGTATATAATAAATAAAGGCGATAAATCAAAATTGATCACATCAATAATCCTAAAGTATAGAGCATTTGACGTGGCTCTGATACCACTGTTTGATTTTAGGGGAGAGAGAAGGCAGCAGAAACAAAAAATTTCTTCTCCCCGAACCCAGTATAAAGGAATTGCGTCATCGTCTATACAATAGGAAGGATGGTTTGTAGAGGTGTACCTTGTCCCGAGGCTTGCTCGGCGATGTTACCTCGCGGCTTGCGTGGTCTTCACCTTCGGTCTTGGACGGTGTCTGTGCAGCTCCTGGTCTCACCGGGACTGTCAGGATTGACAGTTGTCCTCTAAGCGGCAGAAGTCTCCCACCTCTGAAGTAGTATACACGGACCACCTGGAACTCCAATTGCCTTGTTTCACAAGGCACCGGAAGGAGTCGTACCCTCCTGTCGACGTACTAGTCATCGACGCACTCCCCTACAACCAGTCGCCTTTCTGCAGTTGTCTTTCCCTTGTTGTGCCTCCCTTATCAGGTAGCACTTGCTTGGGCTCTCCCGGTTACCACAACCAGAGAGAACAACAACTTTGCAGAACAACTGGTGTTCTGAGTTGTTGTTCTGAGTTGTTGTTCTTGAGAAGCCCCCAATACCCCTATATATATAGGAGGGTCATGGGACAAGGTTCTCTACCCCGGGCAATGCAGGATTAAAGCAGGAGTAGAAGGGTTCGAAATTTTCTACAAAACAACCAATTGTGCTAAACCGATCGGTCCACACTTGAACCGATCGGTTGGGGACCTGAGCCGATCGGTTCACACTTGAACCGATCGGTTGGGGCACTTGAGTCGATCGGTTCACTTCTGAAATGATCGGTTCACTGCCTTGGTCAGTTCTCGATTGACTTTTCCTCTTTTGTTTCGAATTGATCCAAATACCAATCCTTCTTCCAATCAAATTAGACAAGTGAAATGAAAAGAAATTTATCACCAACCTGACTTTCCCAACTCACTCGTTTGGACCAGCTGAGCTAATCGGTTCAACCCTTGAACCGGTCGTCTCAACCTGTCCTGAGTCGATCGGTTCAATACATGAGCGGATCGGTTCACCAACCTGAGTCGATCAGTTCATCACATTAGCCGGTCAGTTGGGAGTGCAGACTGTGCAAAATCAGTCAATTGCAGTTTCAATCAATCTGATACTCTAATCAATTGGTCCAACGCCTTAAACACTATGATACTGAGCTATCATTTAATTGAGTGTTTAATTGAACTACTAAACTACTTTAGCAATCAATCTAAACAATGTTTGTGGATAAACTCCCCTTCCAGGTTAAATCCTATGTGTGTGACCCTACAGGCCCATTTCACGTTGGCAATGAAAATACATAACACTTATGACTTCACAAGCAAAGAGCGGTGCCTAGTCGCACATCAGTGCTACCCAAGTGGAATAGAAAGTTGGAGAACACTTTCAATGCTACAATCCGTGAATGGTGTTAAAGTGAATGTATAATTCCTTTGTCACTTATATCCTAAATGAACTCAAGGCATGGAAAAGTCATCCTGTTAACATTCATTCACTTTCTTGATCTCATAGTAGATTGGAGGAGATATGTATGACATCAATATCACATACTGATTCACACATGTGTGCGCACGCCTATCTCAATCCTACTCATCAAGTGGCCATAGATATCAAACTCCCTCAGGAGGGACAAATCCCATATCTATCACTCACCCCTCAAAAGCCCCATGTGTTAAAGCCACCCAATCATCACCTTTATAACAACCCATGTTTCAGGACTGCGTATGATGATGTCAAAGTGTACCCAATGACATGTGTTGAGTGTAGTGATTTCAGGTCAAAGAATCACACTCACCATCATCATTGTGAGAACTGACTGTGACTACCATGTCATGGTTCCATATGTCAAACTCACGGTGGGTCTGTTCGGTATACTTGTTCTCTAAAAAGTACCTGTGTGTTTGGTTTGGTATCTCCATATCATGACTAATGAGATTCTATCATCAACCAACACTACAATATAGTATTGTGTGTCATTGTTGTCTATCTACCTTCCACAATGACATCCGACTAGGGACATAATAAGAATGTACAAACTCTTAGCATATGTATGATCTCATCGTTCAGGCCCTAAACCTGAAGGCATACGTCATTGAATATTGTCATTCTCTAGACATTCAATCTATTCTATCATTATCTCATATGACTGAACTAGAAAGAATTGGAAGCTTGCCTTTGATGTTTATCAAATCAATCTTAATGTATCTCACCAATCATCCCATGATTGGCTCTCAGGGCATACATACCAACAATACATACTAAACTCGTTGCACACATAATGATAATAAAAATTTATGAAAAATAACTTCTAAATGTATCAATATCATTTAAATTAAATGAAAACTCGTGACATAAATATTACTAAGTATATCACACTATTCAATATCATTTTACTTTAAGATATTAAGTAATGAATTCAACTGTGAAAACCATAAAAATTAAGAAAACTACTAACATATTTTAATTTTATGTAAAGGTTTATGATAGAAAAAATAGTGCTATAAACAAAATTGAACACATGCATAGAGTACTAAACTTTTAATCATTTAACATCAATCGATTGTTTATCTCTAAAAAATAAATAGTTACTATCTAGCTTATGTAATCTTTCGGTATCAAGTGTATGCTATTCGTTGAATACGTAGCAAACAAGTGAATGTTTCAAATGTGTGCATTTTGTAAATGTCTAGAAATTCGTAGAAATCAATAGACATGTGCCAAATGAACAAAATCATCTATATCTCTCGATACATGAAGGTATAATAGTCATGAAGGTATATCAGTTTGTTTCCATACAAATTCTGCTCTTGATCTTGGTGTCAGTCAATAAGAAGTATAATATTGGCCATGTATATTAAAAAGTCATGAACAATAACTTTTGTTGGTAAGATCAAGAGAGACAAAATTATTTATTAAACAATATAAAAACAAAGCTAATAATATTTCATGATAATAAGTCACGTACAGACCATCTTGTTGGTGTGTGCAGAACGGATACAACAACTCATACATGTAAAATTAGTCTTCAATACAATTTCTATCTGGAAAAAAAGCCAAATTGTATCAATTCAGATGATCTCCCTTCTGGTATCTTGTGGTATTGAAGTAGTCAATTGTAATAATAAAATTACATTCTAAATTATTTCCTGATACATATGGGTCCTTATCATGGACATTAGTTTTGACATATGAATAACTCGTTAGGCCATACAAACAAATGACAATTATTTGTAGCAATTTTTCAAAATCTTTTTGTAGTGATGTTTGTAATAGCCCATAAGAATGGTGTATCCATCTAGGAGTAAAAAATAGCGGTTGATCATCATCCAACTGTAGGAAATATCTGTAGCACCACATTTAATAGAAAGGAAGGTCTCCGAGTTCAAAGAGTGAAAGGGCATATGAATCCCTAGTACAATAAGGGTGTTGACGTGCGAAGTAATTAGTAACATTATTCATGGGCAGCAGTCACCAACAATAATGATGGCAATTAGTTGGTGCACACCAAGTCTACATCTCGTGTTTGGTCAAGCACCTTAGATTATGTTGTCTGCAACTCTCCACTCAATCTTACATGACGATACAGATGTTAATTTTGAGTGGTCGATGGTTACAAATTTGAAATAAATATAATCTTTCAGCAAACAAATAAGTAAACTTACAAATATAGAGAGAGGATGCTAGTAACATGATAAATGAGTTTTGCATGTTCTACATTCATTTTTCAAAACCATGGAGACAATATTTCCTATATTTGTTGCACTTGCGCCTATAGAAGTCACCATTGATGTATCGGTAAGAGGAGATAAACATAACCTTCTGCAAGAATTGAAAACATTATATGTGAGTCATTACTGGTCAAAACTATTGTCAAGAACATCTTATATATGAAAGAAGAAGGTATTTTGTGTTGGTATATATATGCCCTGAGAGCCAATCATGGGATGATTGGTGAGATACATTAAGATTGATTTGATAAAGATCAAAAGAAAGCTTCCAATTCTTTCTAGTTCAGTCATATGAGATAATGATAGAACATATTGAATGTCTAGAGAATGACAATACTTAATGACATATGCTTTCAGGTTGAGGACCTGAACGATGAGATCATACGGATGCTAAGAGTTTGTACATTCTTATTATCTCCCTAATCTGATGTCATTATGGAAGGTAGATAGACAGCAATGACACACAAGACTAGATTGTAGTGTTGGTTGATGACAGAATCTCATTAGTCATGATATGGAGATATCAAACCAAACACATAGGTACTTATTAGAGAACAAGTGTATCAGACAGACCCACTGTGATTTTGACACATGGAACCATGACATGGTAGTCACAGTCAGTTCCACAGTAATGGTGGTAAGTGTGATTCTTTGACCTGAAATCACAACACTCAACACATGTCGTTGGGTACACTTTGACATCATCAAACGCAGTCCTAAAACATGGGTTGTTATAAAGGTGATGATTGGGTGGCTTTGACACATGGGGCTTTTGAGGGGTGAGTGATAGATATGGGATTTGTCCCTCCTGAGGGAGTTTGATATCCATGGCCACTTGATGAGTAGGATTGAGATAGGCGTGCGCACGCATGTGTGAATCAGTATGCGATATTGATGGCATACATATCTCCTCCAATCTACTTTGAGATCAAGAAAGTGAATGAACGTTGATAGGATGACTTTTCCATGCCTTGAGTTCATTCGGGATATCAGCGATAAAGGAATGATGCATTCACTGTAGCACCATTCACGGATTGTAGGATTGAAAGTTGTTCTCCAACTTTCTATTTCACTTGGGTAGCACTGATGTGCGACTAGGCACCGCTCTTTGCTTGTGAAATCATAAGTGTTATGGACTTTCACTGCCAATGTGAAATGGGCTTGTAGGGTCACACACATAGGATTTAACCTAGAAGAGGAGTTTATCCACAAATGATGTTTAGATTGATTACTAAAGGAGTTTAATAGTTCAATTAAATACTTAATCAATTGATAGCTCAGTATCATAGTGTTCAAGGAGTTAGACCAATTGATTAGAGTATCAGATTGATTGAAACTGTAATTGACTGATTTTCTACAGTCTGCACTCCCAACCAATCGGCTCATGTGATGAACCGATCGGCTTAGGTTGGTGAACTGATCAGCTCATGTGATGAATTGATCGGCTCAGGTCAGGTTGAGATGACTGATTCAAGGGTTGAACCGATCAGCTCAACTGGTCCAACTGAGCAAGTTGGGAAAGTTAGGTTGGCAAGAAACTTCTCTTCGTTTCACTTGTCCAATTTGATTGGAACAAGGATTGGTATTTGGATCAATTCGAAACAAAAGAGGAAAAGTCAATCGGGAACTGATCAGGACCACAAACTGATCGGCTCATGCTTGAACCGATCGACTCAGGTGTCCCAACCGATCGGTTCAAGTGTGAATCGATCGTCTCAGGTCCCCAACCGACCATTTCATGCTTGAAACGATCGGTTCATCTGGCGCAGTTGGTTGTTTTTGTGGAAAATCTCGAACCCTTCTACTCCTGCTTTAATCCTGCATTGTCTGGGGTAGAGAACCCTATCCCATGACCCTCCTATATATAGGGGTATTGGGGGCTTCTCAAAGTACATCTCAGAACACCAGTTTCTCTGCAAAGTTGTTGTTCTCTCTGGTTGTGGTAACCAGGAGAGCCCGAGCAAGTGCTACCTGATAAGGGATGCACATTGAGGGAAAGACAATTGTAGAAAGGCAACTAGTTGCAGGAGAGTGTTTCGGTGACTAGAACGCCGACAGGAGGGTGCGACTCCTTCTGATTCCCTATGGGACAAGGAGATCGGAGTTCCAGGTGGTCTGTGTGGACTACTTCAGAGGCGGGAGACTTCTACCGCTCAGAGGACAGTTGACAATCCCGACAGTCCCGGTGAGACCAGGAGTTGCACAGACACCGTCCAAGACCGGAGGTGAAGACCACGCAAGCCGCGAGGTAACATCGCCGAGTAAGCCTTGGGATAAGGTATGTCTCTACAAACCATCCTTCCTATTGTATAGACGTTGACGTGATTCCTTTATTCTAGGTTTGGGAGAAGAAAATTTTTGTTTCCGTTGCCTTCTCTATCTCCATTAAAACCCAACAGTGGTATCAGATCCACGTCAATTTTTCTATACTTTAGAATTATTGATGTGATCGATTTTGGTTTGTCGCCTTTATTTATTGCATACGATGCAAATAAAATTGGCTTTATACATATCCAATCTTAAATCCACAAATCCCAATATACATATATGATATGTAATATGAATACACTCAATATGTGTCACCCTTAAACAAGTTTTGTGGTGGATGTATAGTGTGGTTATGGCCAATAAACCCTATGTATGTGTGCTTGGTTGAATGTGGTTGCTTGCATCTTGGTCTGCGCACCGATTCTCTATCTCTTATTCCTGATGTAACTCGGGATTTCTTTCCTACCTTTGCCCCCCCCAAATGTAACTCGGGGTTTCTCAATTCAAATGTAAAATAGGATAGATCTTTTATTTCATGTTATGTCGAAGAATGGAGGACAATCTGACGACCACTGAGACGATCAGTTCAAGGCATGAACCGATCAGTTGGAGATCCAGACGATCGGCTCAAGGAGCGAGATGAGCGGGTGGCAACCTGAGGAGATGCACAATGACCAGGCAAACCGATTCGTTGGAGGAGCCAACTGATCGGCTGGTGGCACCCAACCGACCGGCCTAATGGTGAGCCGATCAATCATAGAGATGAGTCGATCAAACCCAGAACGGAAAAGCACAGAGTTCATCTTGTACAGGTTGCAAGTGATGTAGACCTAGATGACTATGATTCCTCTTGGCTCGAGGAATCACATTAGGATGGCCATAATCATCACTTTTATCGTTTCAGATGTTTTTTGTGGGATATAGCATGTATATGATACGTACTATGTTACAACCCCAATTTTTTTGGGTTCCTTTGCTGAGAAATGTAATTTCTCATATTAAAGATATTTGGAAAAATAATGATACATTTTGTTTTGAGTGGATGGATTTCGTTTACAATAGCCTTGATGATTGTGTTGTGGGCTTTATTAGTTATTGGGCCCAATAATAAGGAAATTCAATTAATTAATGAATAGTTGAGTTTTTGAGAAAAGAAAGGTGTAGAAACCTCTGGAAGGCAAAAGAACTTAATCCAAAGGTGGATTTCGTGCCACATGGGTTCCTTGGGTTCCAAGGAGTCCAAAGTTGCAAAGAAAAGCAATAAGAAAAGAAAAGATTCATTAAGTATTTCTTTATTAAGAAAGAAATTGAAAATAATGATAAAAGGTGGAAAACAAGTGAAAAGAGGTATAATTGAGTTATCCTTAGTGGAATTTCGTATTCCAAGGATTCCTAATGATAAAAGGAATAGTAATGAGTAAAATAAAAGAGAAATAAAGAGAAATCCTCAAAAAGAAATATTTTAATAAGAAATACACATGATAATGAAGAATAATGCATTAAGATGCATCTAGAAGGATAATGAGTATCCAATAAAAAGGATTTCAAAATAATAGAGTTTCTTGGGATCCAAGGAGTCCCAATGAAGAAAGAGGAAAGAGAAAATACTCATAACAGAAAATAAGAAGATAATGTGAGTATACAATTAATGTATTATGTGGTATTGCTAAAAAGGAAGTACTTTCTATTAAATAAAAAAATAGAATTTCGTGCCAATACATAAAAGGCAAGTACAAGGAAGATAAGGGTGGTAATTTTCAAAATCCTAATAATTAAAGAAAAAGAAATATCAAAGGGATGAGGGAGAGAGAACTTTTTCTTCTTAGTTAAGGGAAGATGTTTCCTATTAGGAAAGGGACTTATTCCCTCTTATATGCACACCTTGGGGTGCAAAACCCTCCCCTATATAAGGGGTAGAGCTCAGGTACGAGTTCTGAAGAGTTCCATGTATCCCTTCTCTTCTTCTTGTTCCTTTCCCTACAAACCCTAACTAGGAGGGACGGCATGAACCTGAAGCCTAGGGCGGCAGGATGGGGTTTCGAGGGGGAGCCTGAAGCTCCACGGAACCAAGGATTGATCCGCCATCAAGGGCAAGACCTGACTCGTGCACAGCTGTAGATTCATGGTAGCAGCGGCAGCCACACATAACGGCTGAAGTTCTTGCGTTGGCCAACTAAATCACGACCTGGGCAGTGCCCTAGTTGCGTCGGAGGTCAAGGGAGCCAGATGGCCATTGGCGGCGGTCCGCGCACCCTAGGATGGAGGAGGGGACACCCACAACTGAGCTGCAGATCTGCGCAACCTGCGTTTCGTGAGGTTGAAGACAACCAGATCGAAGTTGGACAAGATTGCCCTTCCGCGGGCTGAAGAGGTTGCAACTTAAGCAAGGGCAGTTTCGTCTTTGCGTTATATTTTGCAAACCAACGAGCAAGTGCATGGGGCCAAGGCGATGTGGCTACTTCTAATTGGCTCAAGTAAGTGTATTAATGTAAAAATCATAACTCCTAATTGGTAGCTTCGATGAGAACATATAATACATGAATTTTGCTCAAAAAACGAGAGGAATCCATTAAAAATATAATTGAAGCCTGATTCCTTTTTCAATTTGAAAAGTAATGGAAGATATCAACTTTAATGTGTTAATGTTTAAAGAACCCTATTTTGATATGAATAATATATTTATAAGGGTTTAATGGATGATTAGAGTTGGTATTAACTTGTTAACGATGAAAGGGCACATTAGGAACGAAAAGGGTGAACTTTGCATGTAATTAGTTTAATTTAGAGTTTCATGCACATGTATATACTTTAATGGGCCTTGAAACCCTAATGTTGGTAATTAGGACTACTAATGGCTTTAATTATTTGAATTCATGTATAGAACTGAGTTTTCATGGTTATAAACTATTTTGAGCATTAAAGTTCTTAATTTGTGGATAAATACCCTAAATGCAGTAATTAGGGTTTTCTCATGAATAAAAGGTGGAATTAATGGCAAATCGAGTTCAGGTGTGAATTGGATCATAATGAACTATGAATTGATGATAAATGAGCATAATGATCCTGTTATATATTAAAAGGATGAAAATTGTAGCTTTAATATAAAAGAGGCTTAATGGACTTATATAATGGTTAATTATGCCTTAAATCTTAAAGTGAGGATTAGATGTTGAGACAATTAGGGTTTGTGATCAATTGTGTTAAATTAGGGTTTAAAATAGTAAAAGATGAAGGGAAACCCTAATTGCAATGGAAACCCTAAAAGTGGACTAGAAACCCTAGGAAGCAAGCTAGATTTGATAGATCTTAATGACATGAGTAATAAAAGGAAATTGTATAATTGTTTCAGGGTCTTATTGAATGCTTGCTTGCCTATTGGTTGATTGGATTATTTCTGTCTCACATCAAATTGACTGGTATGTGGTTATGCCTATGAATATCCTGAATTAGTTTCTCGAGTATTTTCGAGGTTTTATCGATGACTTGAATTGAACTGTTGGTTGCATTTAATTCATGCAAATTATTAGAGGATTCTCCAAAAGATTGAGGTGTCTAGAAAAGGATCATGTCCAGGGGATGGCAATATTTTTCCTCCGCACCGCTAGTCGGAATACGAGGACTCCCGAATTGTGTGACTGCCTGGCTGATGTCTTAGGATATGACTCGAAATAAGATACCTTTATGACTCTTTCATCTTGTTCATCCCTTCTCAACTCAAATTCTGTTAAGGACCTTAAGGATTAGGGTTTCCTCTCTCTTCTCCTCACCCTCTTGAGGTATGGGTAAGGTTGATAAGGATTAAGGAATCCTCCACAAAATTAATAAAAAGCATGTAAATGAGATTTCATGGACATAAACTTAATAGAGTAAGTGTAAAGGAATAGATACATGCTTAGGTTGCATGACACGAGTTGTCATTGCCCTCAGGAGAGGCCTGAGGATAGACCTCCATGGCAGGAGGACGAGTAGAGAGAGTTAGTCTTGGAGGTAGAGACCTCCATTAAAAGTAGAGACCTAGCACATCCTTTGGGGATGATGTTGACCCTAACCCTAAGTGAAGGTTAGAGAGAGAGATGGCATGATGAGATTAGACCAGGTGTTTGGATAAACATGCCTTATGAGCCATGAGAAGTTGATGACCTAGAACCTTTGGCAACCCAACCCTGGGAAGGGTCGTGCATGTTTGAGCGAAGGATAGCTCCTTCATGGATGAAGTTAGAGAAGAACCTATAGAACCCTATGGGCCTGTGCAAGTAGGGTGTAGCTTGCACCCATAGTATGTCAGTAGTGCTGACAGTAGGATGAAACCCTGGACAAGGAATCATGATGGATGTCTTATGAGATAAACATAAAGAGCTAAGGATAATCTTGAGCCAAACATGAGTTGAGCAAAGGCTTCACCCAGGTAGGGATATGTTGGTAAGCTTGATCCAACTTCATGAAGTGAGGCTAGATGTGGAGTTAGATCTAGAGAGAGAAAGCATGACCCAAGAAAGAAGGTTGGAAGCTTAGATTCTGAGACATGAGGAATAGTGGGGAGTCGAGGATGATGCGACCTAAGTGGATGATAGTGCATGATAGTGGATGCTTCTAGTACCTATGGTATAAGTGATTACCTACTGGATGAGATAAAGAGTGCTTTAGACCCTAAGGAGGATTAAGTAGCCAATTGTGAGGCTTTATGCCTAGTTGGTTGTCCTGGAAGAGGACTCAACTCTGAAGTGATGCTCGATAGAAGGATCATGGAAGTACATGACATACCTTGGACATGCTTGATTCATGGTTAAGAGATTGAGCATGTAGTTGGACACCCGAAGGTGAACCTAGGGTTCCTAGGCCTAAGAGGGGAAGCAGTGTATCCGATGCTCATGATGAGATTTGAGTCTTTATAGTTTCGAGCATGGTACTCCTCATGTGTAAAGGTAAAAGAAACCCCTTAAGTTAAGGGTATGTTTGATGAACCCCCTCACAACTAAGTGGATCTAATGTTGAGGACGAGAATAAGTGTGGCCTGGCATGGTTTAGCAGGTGGTCCGCTAGGATCAAGCATGCTCATATGGATGTAGACCCTAAACATAGGGACGGTTGTGACCTTGTTGTCAAGAGTTGTAGTTTCCTCCCATCTTGGGAGATGGACCCTTTTGTAGGGTGTATACCAGTTTTGTGGGTTTTGAGCTAACCTAAAGAGGTTGCATAGGATCTTGAGAAGCTAAGTGAAGAGTACATGGCATGAGAATGAATCTATAGACCCATAGATAACCATCTCTATGTGCATGTGGAGGTGTTACCATGGAGGTAATCAGTATGGGGCTTGACCAAGGTAGGCAGGTTGCCATGATCCCTATGAGAGGATGAAAGTCAGCCCATGAATGTAGGAAGAGAGATGATGAATGCTTGGGTAAAGTTCTAAGATAGACATGTACTATAATGGAATCCTAAGTCTATCCTAGGGTCAGGTGGGGATAAGACCAATGGAAGCATGAGTTGCCTAATTCCCTAGTTGCACATGACCATAGGGTCGGGAGGTAATAGCTATCATTGTCAGAGGGCCATGGGTTAGGAGATTGATCACCTCCATGAACTCATGGGACCCAAAGGGCAGATGAGTAGGGCACTCTCTGGATGTATAAGGGAAAAGGGATGACCCCAAAAGTACCGGCACCCTATAGACCCAGAGGTTATGACCAAGGATTGTGTGTAAACCCCAGTAGGTTCGAGACCAGTTTACCATGAAGGTAATTTTTGATAACATGATGTTTGTGATGTGGAGACATGAGTTGCACGTTTCAACTAGATTTGAAGGTGTACTGGCAAGGTGGGATGTACAATCTCTACTCTTGGAATGGGAAGAACTATGTATTTGGATGGCTGCCAAATGCTTATTTCTTCTTGTTATGGGAGTGAGAGATAGGACAGTACGCATGCTATACACCAAGGATAAAAGATGGTGTGAGTTGGAACGTTGCTACAAGGTATAAGGACAGAGATGATAGCATACCTTGGTGAGTGAATGATACATGGATGGTTTGCAAACAATAAAAGGAATAATATAGTCATCTTATAAGGATGCTTTGATCATGAGCTATGAGTCATACAAGGTTTAATTCAAAAACTAAGACGATGAACTCAGAGTTTCTCGATGAAGATAGGCTTAGAGCTGAGATGAGATAATAAGTAGAATACATGGAGGTGTGTGTCCTCAAGATTACCTAATTCTTAAGGATAAGGAGTGGTAATGAATGCTCTGGTTGAGATAAAGCTTCCTAGTTTAGCTGGAAGCTAGAAGAAGTTGAGGTTGTTAGGCTAACCTTAAGTTGAGAAAAAGAGATAAGTTTGGCTAACACTCCGATATAACGAGATCTGTTGAACAAGATTGGTGGTTGTTTGGATAGCCAGCCTAGTCCTTGATGTGATAGAAGGATGGTTGTAGAACTCTAGATACACTTCTTTGGATAGGAAGGTAATAAAACCCTGATGAGATTGGTTTAGTATTTCTGAGGAATCGATCTTGAGGAATCATGATATATAGGAAATCATGATTTTAAGATCACCACACACCGTGAAACTATAAAGATAGTAAGTGATAGTAGCACTTTGGATGCTTAAAACAAAGTTGCATGTAGCATGTGGCCATGCAAGCTAGGAGGCGAAGGACGAACACCAGTAACCCAGTACATGGATATAAAGTATAAAGCGTTCCCGAGAGGGAATGGGAGTTCATCACGGTGGATGTTGTGAGTCTCCCCCTGGACCAAGGAAGGTCAAGATGCAATATGGGTTATGGTAAATCGCCTTACCTAGATGACATGAGAAAGGAAGAGTACTGTCACGGGACAGATTTGGTTGAACTACTTAAGAGAGAAAGATGGTTCAGCTACACTATGATGCAAGTTCAAAAGTTCTTGGGTATGACCAAGGTTCACTTCCATGAGGTGGAAGTGGATACATGAAGAACTCGATGATAGTACAGTTTATCACCCCGTACTAATGGAAAGTATGATCCAGACTAGAGGGTTTGATGAGAGCAAGTGTGCTTGTTCAGGGTGATACATAGAGACAGTTCTTAAGATGTGATGATAACCACCATAGCATGTATCAGGATGAAAGAAGGAGGGTGTGTCAGTCACCACTTCATTAAGATGATGTTGGTGAGGGAGGCCTCGCGAAGGTCAGAAAAGAACCACAGTGTGTGCAGATGAAGTCGCTTTAATCGTGTAATGGCTGAGAGAGAGCCCAGTGATGACATGAGTCACGAGCTGATGCAAAGCAGACTGACATACAGTTCACTATGGGAGAATATGTGATGTGAAAATATGACCCCTCTAAGCTACAGCTGAGGAAGCTGAGTCCCCGATATATGGGTCCATTTGAAATGGATTGGTGGAGGTGGTTGTATTTAGCCTTGCCCCTCAGGATAACATGATGTGTAAGGTGTTCCATGAGTCTGATCTAGAGCACTATGTGAGGTACCCAAGCCATGTGCTGAGCCCTGAACCTATTTAGCTTTTGAGAGGCTTAAATGTCCTGAGTCACCTATGAGGGTACGATATACCAAGGTCAGAAAGAACTCAGATGGAAGAATATAAGATGATAAAGGTTCTGGGGAAGCACCATGGAAAGCGTAAGACCACATGGGAGCCATGATGGACATATGAAAGGCTTATCCTGATTTGTTTGTTTGCATGTTGGAATTTTGAGGACAAAATTCTTATAAGAGGGGAAGGATGTTACAACCCCAATTCTTTTGGGTTCCTTTGCTGAGAAATGTAATTTCTCATATTAAAGATATTTGGAAAAATATTGATACATTTTGTTTTGAGTGGATGGATTTCGTTTACAATAGCCTTGATGATTGTGTTGTGGGATTTATTGGCTATTGGGCCCAATAACAAGGAAATTCAATTAATAAATGAATAATTGAGTTTTTGAGAAAAGAAAGGTATGGAAACCTCTAGAAGGCAAAAGAACTTAATCCAAAGGTGGATTTCGTGCCACATGGGTTCCTTGGGTTCCAAGGAGTCCAAAGTTGCAAAGAAAAGCAATAAGAAAAGAAAAGATTCATTAAGTATTTCTTTATTAAGAAAGATATTGAAAATAATGGTAAAAGGTGGAAAACAAGTGAAAAGAGGTATAATTGAGTTATCATTAGTGGAATTTCATATTCCAAGGATTCCTAATGATAAAAGGAATACTAATGAGGAAAATAAAAGAGAAATCCTCAAAAAGAAATATTTTAATAAGAAATACACATGATAATGAAGAATAATGCATTTAGATGCATCTATAAGGATAATGAGTATCCAATAAAAAGGATTTCGAAATAATAGAGTTTCTTGGGATCCAAGGAGTCCCAATGAAGAAAGAGGAAAGAGAAAATACTCATAATAGAAAATAAGAAGATAATGTGAGTATACAATTAATGTATTATGTGGTATTGCTAAAAAGGAAGTACTTTCTATTAAATAAAAAAATAGAATTTCGTGCCAATACATAAAAGGCAAGTACAAGGAAGATAAGGGTGGTAATTTTCGAAATCCTAATAATTAAAGAAAAAGAAATATCAAAGGGATGAGGGAGAGAGAGAATTTTTGCTTCTTAGTTAAGGGAAGATGTTTCCTATTAGGAAAGGGACTTGTTCCCTCTTATATGCACACCTTGGGGTGCAAAAACCCTCCCCTATATAAGGGGTAGAGCTCAGGGACGAGTTATGAAGAGTTCCATGTATCCCTTCTCTTCTTCTTGTTCCTTTCCCTATAAACCCTAACTAGGAGGGACGGCATGAACCTGAAGCCTGGGGCGGCAGGATGGGGTTTCAAGGGGGAGCCTGAAGCTCCACGGAACCAAGGATTGATCCGCCATCAAGGGAAAGACCTGACTCGTGCACAGCTACAGATTCATGGCAGCAGCGGCAGCCATGCATAACGGCTGAAGTTCTTGCATTGGCCAACTAAATCACGACCTGGACGGTGCCCTAGTTGTGTCAGAGGTCAAGGGATCCAGGTGGCCATCGACGGCGGTCCGCGCGCCCTAGGATGGAGGAGGGGACACTCACATCTGAGCTGCAGGTCGGTACAACCTGCATTTCGCGAGGTTGAAGACAACCAGATCAAAGTTGGACAGGATTGCCCTTTCGCGGGTTGAAGAGTTGCAACTTAAGCAAGGGCAGTTTCGTCTTTGCGTTATATTTTGCAAACCAACGAGCAAGTGCATGGGGCCAAGGTGACGTGGCTATTTCTAATTGGCTCAAGTAAGTGTATTAATAAAAAAATCATAACTCCTAATTGGTAGCTCCGATGAGAACATATAATACATGAATTTTCTCAGAAAAATGAGAGGAATCCATTAAAAATATAATTGAAGCTGATTCCTTTTTCAATTCGAAAAGTAATGGAAGATATCAACTTTAATGTGTTTATGTTTAAAGAACCCTATTTTGAGATGAATAATATATTTATAAGGGTTTAATGGATGATTAGAGTTGGTATTAACCTGTAAATGATGAAAGGGCACATTAGGAATGAAAAGGATGAACTTTGCATGTAATTAGTTTAATTTAGAGTTTGATGTGCATGTATATACTTTAATGGGCCTTGAAACCCAAATGTTGGTAATTAGGACTACTAATGGCTTTAATTATTTGATTTCATGTATAGAACTGAGTTTTCATGGTTATAAACTATTTTGAGCATTAAAGTTCTTAATTTGTGGATAAATACCCTAAATGTAGTAATTAGGGTTTTCTCATAAATAAAAGGTGGAATTAATGGCAAATCGACTTCAGATGTGAATTGGATCATAATGAACTATGAATTGATGATAAATGAGCATAATGATCTTGTTATATATTAATAGGATGAAAATTGTAGCTTTAATATAAAAGAGGCTTAATGGACTTATATAATGGTTAATTATGCCTTAAATCTGAAACTGAGGATTAGATGTTGAGATAATTAGGGTTTGTGATCAATTGCGTTCAATAAGGGTTTAAAATAGTAAAAGATGAAGGGAAAACCCTAATTGCAATGGAAACCCTAAAAGTGGACTAGAAACCCTAGGAAGCGAGCTAGATTTGATAGATCTTAATGATATGAGAAATAAAAAGAAATTGTATAATTGTTTCAGGATCTTATTGAATGCTTGCTTGCCTATTGGTTGATTGGATTATTTCTGTCTCACATCAAATTGACAGGTATGTGGTTACGCCTATGAATATCCCGAATTAGTTTCTCGAGGATTTTTGAGGTTTTATCGATGAGTTGAATTAAACTGTTGGTTGCATTTAATTCATGCAAATTATAATGTGAATATGACTATCACATAAGATAAGTGCCTACTAGCTCAGATCCTAGTCCCCTCTGTAGCTTTATAGATTGACCTAGTAAATGGCTACCAATGGGGTAGGTCCATCAGGTCATTGAATGACTTAGTAAATGGCTACCAATGGGGTAGGACCATCAAGTCATCATGAGTCAGGGATTGGGCTACCTTTGGGTAGGGCCATGCGACTCCATAACCCTAGGAATTGGCTACCTATGTGGTAGGGCCATGGGGGTAAGGATCTACCATATGAGAGAGGCAGTATCCATGTCCACTGCAGGGACAGAACAGAGATAGGGGATAGGCAAGGATTGAGTAGTATTTCTTAAAATGTAATCTTGGAAGTTAAATGATATTTGGTTGATTACATTGTTAAAATAGTTGCACAATTATTGTTTCCCCCACATACCAGCTTCTTGTTGACCGACATTTTGTTTGTCGGCGTTTTAGGTACAAATGAAAAGAACAAACAGTAAAGTGGCATATGTGGAACTAAATGAGAAATAATGTACACAGGAGGATTAGTTAGATTAGTATCGTCATGGATAGAAGATTAGAAATACCAACTTTTAAAAAGGTAAGCAAAGTTTTAATTTTCTACCAGATTTCAATTTAGTTAGTAGAATTTCATAAATATTCTTGATTATTTGTCGAACCTTTGATTCGGGTTATTAGATAACGGCTCTGATCACTTGGTCTCCCTTTAGTGGGGGTTATCGGGAGACGGGGTCGTTACAATTGGTATCAGAGCATAGGTTCCTCAATTAATCTTTAATAATTATTAAATTTTACAAATTCTGTAGAACCCAAATGAGTTATTAGAGGATTGTTCGAAAGATTGAGGTGTCTAGAAAAGGATCACGTTTGGGGGCTGGCAATATTTTTCCTCTGCCCTGCTAGTCGGAATACGAGGACTCCCGAATTGTGTAACTGCCTGGCCGATGTCTTACGATATGACTCGAAATAAGATACCTTTATGACTCTCTCATCTTGTTCATCCCTTCTCAACTCAAATTCTATTAAGGACCTTAAGGATTAGGGTTTCCTCTCTCTTCTCCTCACCCTCTTGAGGTATGGGTAAGGTTGATATGGATTAAGGAATCCTCCACTAAATTAATAAAAAGCATGTAAATGAGATGTCATGGACATAAGCTTAAAAGAGTAAGCGTAAAGGAATAGATACATGCTTAGGTCATATGACACGAGTTGTCATTGCCCTCAAGAGAGGCCTGAGGATAGACCTCCATGGCAGGAGGACGAGTAGAGAGAGTTAGTCTTGGAGGTAGAGACCTCCATTAAAAGTAGAGACCTAGCACATCCTTTGGGGATGATGTTAACCCTAACCCTAAGTGAAGGTTAGACAGAGAGATGGCATGATGAGATTAGACCAGGTGTTTGGATAAACATGTATTATGAGCCATGAGAAGTTGATGACCTAGCACCTTTGGCAACCCAACCCTGGGAAGGGTCGTGCATGTTTGAGCGAAGGATATCTCCTTCATGGATGAAGTTAGAGAAGAACCTATAGAACCCTATGGGCTTATGCAAGTAGGGTGTAGCTTGCACCCATAGTACGTCAGTAGTGCTGATAGTAGGATGAAACCCTAGACAAGGAATCATGGTGGATGTCTTATGAGATAAACATAAAGAGCTAAGGATAATCTTGAGCCAAACATGAGTTGAGCAAAGGCTTCACCCAGGTAGGGATATGCTGGTAAGCTTGATCCAACTTCATGAAGTGAGGATAGATGTGGAGTTAGATCTAGAGAGAGAAAGCATGACCCAAGAAAGAAGGTTGGAAGCTTAGATTTCGAGACATGAGCAATAGTGGGGAGTCGAGGATGATGAGACCTAAGTGGATGATAGTGGATGATAGTGGATGCTTCTATTACCTATGGTATAAGTGATTACCTGCTGGATGAGATAAAGAGTGCTTTAGACCCTGAGGAGGTTTAAGTAGCCAGTTGTGAGGCTTTATACCTAGTTGGTTGTCCTGGAAGAGGACTCAACTCCGAAGTGTTGCTCGATAGAAGGATCATGGAAGTACATGACATACCTTGGACATGCTTGATTCATGGTTAAGAGATTGAGCATGCAGTTGGACACCCAAAGGTGAACCTATGGTTCCTAGGCCTAAGAGGGGAAGCAGTGTATCTGATGCTCATGATGAGATTTGAGTCTCTATAGTTTCGAGAATGGTACTCCTCATGTGTAAAGGTAAAAGAAACCCCTTAAGTTTAGGGTATGTTTGATGAACCCCCTCACAACTAAGTTGATCTAATGTTGAGGACAAGAATAAGTGTGGCCTGGCATGGTTTAGCAGGTGGTCCGCTTGTGCTTTAATAGCTTTCTAGGGTCAAGCATGCTCATATGGACGTAGACCCTAAACATAGGGACGGTTGTGACCTTGTTGTCAAGAGTTGTAGTTTCCTCCCATCCTGGGAGAGGGACCCTTTTGTAGGGTGTATACCAATTTTGTGGGTTTTGAGCTAACCTAAAGAGGTTGCATAGGATCTTGAGAAGCTAAGTGAAGAGTACATGGCATGAGAATGAATCTATAGACCCATAGATAACCATCTCTGTGTGCATGTGGATGTGTTACCATGGAGGTAACTGGTATGGGGCTTGACCAAGGTAGGTAGGTTGCCATGATCCCTATGAGAGGATGAAATTCAGCCCATAAATGTAGGAAGAGAGATGATGAATGCTTGGGTAAGGTTCTAAGCTAGACATGTACTATAATGGAATCCTAAGTCTATCCTAGGGTCAGGTGGGGATAAGACCAATGGAAGCAGGAGTTGCCTAATTCCCTAGTTGCACATGACCATAGGGTCGGGAGGTAACAGCTATCATTGTCTGAGGGCCATGGGTTAGGAGATTGATCGCCTCCATGAACTCATGGGACCCAAAGGGCAGATGAGTAGGGCACTCTCTGGAGGCATAAGGGAAAAGGGATGACCCCAAAACTACCGGCACCCTATAGACCCAGAGGTGATGACCAAGGATTGTGTGTAAACCCCAGTAGGTTTGAGACCAGTTTACCATGAAGGTAATTTTTGATAACATGATGTTTGTGATGTGGAGACATGAGTTGCACGTTTCAACTAGATTTGAAGGTGTACTGGCAAGGTGGGATGTACCATCTCTACTCTTGGAATGGGAAGAACTATGTATTTGGATGGCCGTCAAATGCTTATATCTTCTTGTTATGGGAGTGAGAGATAGGACAGTATGCATGCCATACACCAAGGATAAAAGATGATGTGAGTTGGAACGTTGCTACAAGGTATAAGGACAGAGATGATAGCATACCTTGGTGAGTGAATGATACATGGATGGTTTGCAAACAATAAAAGGAATAATATAGTCATCTTATAAGGATGCTTTGATCATGAGCTATGAGTCATACAAGGTTGAATTCAAAAACTAAGAGGATGAACTCAGAGTTTCTCGATGAAGATAGGCTTAGAGCTGAGATGAGATAATAAGTAGAATACATGGAGGTGTGTGTCCTCAAGATTACCTAACACCTAAGGATAAGGAGTGGTAATGAATGCTCTGGTTGAGATAAAGCTGCCTAGTTTAGCTGGAAGCTAGAAGAAGTTGAGGTTGTTAGGCTAACCTTAAGTTCAGAAAAAGAGATAAGTTTGGCTAACACTCCGATGTAACGAGATTTGTTGAACAAGATTAGTGGTTGTTTGGATAGCCAGCCTAGTCCTTGATGTGATAGAAGGATGGTTGTAGAACTCTGGATACACTTCTTTGGATAGGAAGGTAATAAAACCCTGATGAGAGTGGTTTAGTGTTTTTGAGGAATCGATCTTGAGGAATCATGATATATAGGAAATCATGATTTTAAGATCACTACACACCGTGAAATTACAGAGATAGTAAGTGATAGTAGCACTTTGGATGCTTAAAACAAAGTTGCATGTAGCATGTGGCCATGCAAGCTAGGAGGCGAAGGGCGAACACCAGTAACCCAGTACATGGATATAAAGTATAAAGAGTTCCCGAGAGGGAATGGGAGTTCATCACGGTGGATGTTGTGAGTCTCCCCCTGGACCAAGGAAGGTCAAGATGCAATATGGGTTATGGTAAATTTCCTTACCTAGATGAATGAGAAAGGAAGAGTATTGTCACGGGACAGATTTGGTTGAACTACTTAAGAGAGAAAGATGGTTCAGCTACACCACGATGCAATTTCAAAAGTTCTTGGGTATGACCAAGGTTCACTTCCACGAGGTGGAAGTGGATACATGAAAAACTCGATGATAGTACAGTTTATCACCCCGTACTAATGGAAAGTATGATCCAGACTAGAGGGTCTGATGAGAGCAAGTGTGCTTGTTCAGGGTGATACATAGAGACAGTTCTTAAGATGTGATGATAACCACCATATCATGTATCGGGATGAAAGAAGGAGGGTGTGTCGGTCACCACTTCATTAAGATGATGTTGGTGAGGGAGGCCTCGGGAAGGTCAGAAAAGAACCACAGCGTGTGCAGATGAAGTCGCTTTAATCGTGCAATGGCTGAGAGAGAGCCCAGTGATGACATGAGTCATGAGCTGATGCAAAGCAGACTCACATGCAGTTCACTATGGGAGAATATGTGATGTGAAAATATGACCCCTCTAAGCTACAGCTGAGGAAGCTGAGTCCCCGATATATGGGTCCATTTGAGATGGATTGGTGGAGATGGTTGTGTTTAGCCTTGCCCCTCAGGATAACATGATGTATAAGGTGTTCCATGAGTCCAATATAGAGCACTATGTGAGGTACCCAAGCCATGTGCTGAGCCCTGAACCTATTTAGCTTTTGAGAGGCTGAAATGTCCTGAGTCACCTATGAGGGTATGATATACCAAGGTCAGAAAGAACTCAGATGGAAGAATATGAGATGATAAAGGTTCTTGGGAAGAACCATAGAAAGGGTAAGACCACATGGGAGCCATGATAGACATATGAAAGGCTTATCCTGATTTTTTTGTTTGCTTGTTGGAATTTTGAGGACAAAATTCTTATAAGAGGGGAAGGATGTTACAACCCCAATTTTTTTGGGTTCCTTTACTAAGAAATGTAATTTCTCATATTAAAGATATTTGGAAAAGTAATGATACATTTTGTTTTGAGTGGATGGATTTCGTTTACAATAACCTTAATGATTGTGTTGTGGGCTTTATTGGTTATTGGGCCCAATAACAAGGAAATTCAATTAATTAATGAATAATTGAGTTTTTGAGAAAAGAAAGGTGTGGAAACCTCTAGAAGGCAAAAGAACTTAATCCAAAGGTGGATTTCGTGCCACATGGGTTCCTTGGGTTCCAAGGAGTCCAAAGTTGCAAAGAAAAGCAATAAGAAAAGAAAAGATTCATTAAGTATTTCTTTATTAAGAAAGAAATTGAAAATATTGGTAAAAGGTGGAAAACAAGTGAAAAGAGGTATAATTGAGTTATCCTTAATGGAATTTCGTATTCCAAGGATTCCTAATGATAAAAGGAATACTAATGGGGAAAATAAAAGAGAAATAAAGAGAAATCCTCAAAAAGAAATATTTTAATAAGAAATACACATGATAATGAAGAATAATGCATTTAGATGCATCGAGAAGGATAATGAGTATCCAATAAAAAGGATTTCGAAATAATATAGTTTCTTGGGATCCAAGGAGTCCCAATGTAGAAAGAGGAAAGAGAAAATACTCATAATAGAAAATAAGAAGATAATGTGAGTATACAATTAATGTATTATGTGGTATTGCTAAAAAGGAAGTACTTTCTATTAAATAAAAAAATAGAATTTCGTGCCAATACATAAAAGGCAAGTACAAGGAAGATAAGGGTGGTAATTTTCCAAATCCTAATAATTAAATAAAAAGAAATATCAAAGGGATGAGGGAGAGAGAGAAGTTTTGCTTCTTAATTAAGGGAAAATGTTTCCTATTAGGAAAGGGACTTGTTCCCTCTTATATGCACACCTTGGGGTGCAAAAACCCTCCCCTATATAAGGGTTAGAGCTCATGGATGAGTTTTGAAGAGTTCCACGTATCCCTTCTCTTCTTCTTGTTCCTTTCCCTACAAACCCTAACTAGGAGGGGCGGCATGAACCTGAAGCCTGGGCGGCAGGATGGGGTTTCGAGCGGGAGCCTGAAGCTCCACGGAACCAAGGATTGATCTGCCATCAAGGGAAACACCTGACTCGCGTACAGCTGTAGATTCTTGGCAGCAACGGTAGCCACACATAACGGCTGAAGTTCGTGCGTTGGCCAACTAAATCACGACCTGGGTGGTGCCCTAGTTGCGTCAGAGGTCAAGGGAGCCATGTGGCCATCGGTGGCGGTCCGCACGCCCTAGGATGGAGGAGGGGACACCCGCATCTGAGCTGCAGGTCGGCGCAACCTGCGTTTCGCGAGGTTGAAGACAACCAGATCAAAGTTGGAAACCCTTCCGCGGGTTGAAGAGGTTGCAACTTAAGCAAGGGCAGTTTCGTCTTTGCGTTATATTTTGCAAACCAACGAGCAAGTGCATGGGGCCAAGGCGATGTGGCTACTTCTAATTGGCTCAAGTAAGTGTATTAATGCAAAAATCATAACTCCTAATTGGTAGCTCCTATGAGAACATATAATACATGAATTTGCTCAGAAAAATGAGAGGAATCCATTAAAAATATAATTGAAGCCTGATTCCTTTTTCAATTCGAAAAGTAATGGAAGATATCAACTTTAATGTGTTAATGTTTAAAGAACCCTATTTTGAGATGAATAATATATTTATAAGGGTTTAATGGATGATTCGAGTTGGTATTAACCTATTAATGATGAAAGGGCACATTAGGAACGAAAAGGATGAACTTTGCATGTAATTAGTTTAATTTAGAGTTTCATGCGCATGTATATACTTTGATGGGCCTTAAAACCCTATTGTTGGTAATTAGGACTACTAATAGCTTTAATTATTTGATTTCATGTATAGAACTGAGTTTTCATGGTTATAAACTATTTTGAGCATTAAAGTTCTTAATTTGTGGATAAATACCCTAAATGTAGTAATTAGGGTTTTCTCATGAATAAAAGGTGGAATTAATGGCAAATCGAGTTCAGATGTGAATTGAATCATAATGAACTATGAATTGACGATAAATGAGCATAATGATCTTGTTATATATTAAAAGGATGAAAATTGTAGCTTTAATATAAAAGAGGCTTAATGGACTTATATAATGGTTAATTATGCCTTAAATCCGAAATTGAGGATTAGATGTTGAGATAATTAGGGTTTGTGATCAATTGCTTTAAATTAGGGTTTAAAATAGTAAAAGATGAAGGGAAACCCTAATTGCAATGGAAACCCTAAAAGTGGACTAGAAACCCTAGGAAGCGATCTAGATTTGATAGATCTTAATGACATGAGAAATAAAAGGAAATTGTATAATTATTTCAGGATCTTATTGAATGCTTGCTTGCCTATTTGGTTGATTGGATTATTTCTATATCACATCAAATTGACAGGTATGTGGTTACGCCTATGAATATCCCGAATTAGTTTCTCAAGGATTTTCAAGGTTTTATCGATGACTTGAATTAAACTGTTGGTTGCATTTAATTCATGCAAATTATAATGTGAATATGACTATCACATAAGATAAGTGCCTACTAGCTCAGATCCTAGTCCCCTCTGTAGCTTTATAGATTGACCTAGTAAATGGCTACCAATGGGGTAGGTCCATCAAGTCATTGAATGACTTAGTAAATGCCTACCAATGGGGTAGGACCATAAAGTCATCATGAGTCAGGGATTGGGCTACCTTTGGGTAGGGCCATGCGACTCCATAACCCTAGGAATTGGCTACTTGTGTGGTAGGGCCATGGGGGTAAGGATCTACCATATGAGAGAGGTAGTATCCATGTCCACTACAGGGACAGTACAGAGATAGGGGATAGGCAAGGATTGAGTAGTATTGCTTAAAACGTAATCTTGGAAGTTAAATGATATTTGGTTGATTACATTGTTAACATAGTTTCACAATTATTGTTTCCCTCACATACCTGCTTCTTGCTGACTGACGTTTTGTTTTTCGGCGTTTTAGCCACAAATGAAAAGAACAAACAGTAAAGTGGCATATGTGGAACTAAATGAGAAATAACATACACAGGAGGATTAGTTAGATTAGTATCTTCATGGATAGAAGTTTAGAAATCCCAACTTTTAAAAAGGTAAGCAAAGTTTTAATTTTCTACCAGATTTCAGTTTAGTTAGTAGAATTTCATAATTATTCTTGATTATTTGTCAGAACTTTGATCCGGGTTATTAGATGACGGCTTTGATCTCTTGGTCTCCCTTAAGTGGGGGTTACCGGGAGACGGGGTCGTTACAATTGGTATCAGAGAATAGGTTCCTCAATTAATCTTTAATAATTATTAAATTTTAAAATTATGTAGAACCTAAGGAAGTTATTAGAGGATTGTCTGAAAGATTGAGCTGTCTAGAAAAGGATCACGTCCGAGGGCTGGCAATATTTTTCCTCCGCACTTCTAGTCGGAATACGAGGACTCCCGGATTGTGTGACTGCCTGGCCGATGTCTTAGGATATGACTCGAAATAAGATACATTTATGACTCTCTCATCTTGTTCATCCCTTCTCAACTCAAATTCTATTAAGGACCTTAAGGATTAGGGTTTCCTCTCTCTTCTCCTCACCCTCTTGAGGTATGGGTAAGGTTGATAAGGATTAAGGAATCCTCAACCAAATTAATAAAAAGCATGTAAATGAGATGTCATGGACATAAGCTTAATAGAGTAAGCGTAAAGGAATAGATACATGCTTAGGTCGTATGACACGAGTTGTCATTGCCCTCAGGAGAGGCCTGAGGATAGACCTTCATGGCAGGAGGACGAGCAGAGAGAGTTAGTCTTGGAGGTAGAGACCTCCATTAAAAGTAGAGACCTAGCACATCCTTTGGGGATGATGTTACCCCTAACCCTAAGTGAAGGTTAGAGAGAGAGATGGCATGATGATATTAAACCAGGTGTTTGGATAAACATGCCTTATGAGTCATGAGAAGTTGATGACCTAGCACCTTTGGCAACCCAACCCTGGGAAGGGTTGTGTATGTTTGAGCGAAGGATAGCTCCTTCATGGATGAAGTTAGAGAAGAATCTATAGAACCCTATGGGCTTGTGCAAGTAGGGTGTAGCTTGCACTCATAGTACGTCAGTAGTGCTGACAGTAGGATGAAACCCTGGACAAGGAATCATGATGGATGTCTTATGAGATAAACATAAATAGCTAAGGATAATCTTGAGCCAAACATGAGTTGAGCAAAGGCTTCACCCAGGTAGGGATATGCTGGTAAGCTTGATCCAACTTCATGAAGTGATGCTAGATGTGGAGTTAGATCTAGAGAGAGAAAGCATGACCCAAGAAAGAAGGTTGGAAGCTTAGATTATGAGACATGAGGAATAGTGAGGAGTCGAGGATGATGAGACCTAAGTGGATGATAGTGGATGATAGTGGATGCTTCTAGTACCTATGGTATAAGTGATTACCTACTCGATGAGATAAAGAGTGCTTTAGACCCTGAGGAGGTTTAAGTAGCCAGTTGTGAGGCTTTATACCTAGTTGGTTGTCCTGGAAGAGGACTCAACTCCGAAGTGTTGCTCGATAGAAGGATCATGGAAGTACATGACATACCTTGGACATGCTTGATTCATGGTTAAGAGATTGAGCATGCAGTTGGACACCCGAAGGTGAACCTAGGGTTCCTAGGCCTAAGAGGGGAAGCAATGTATCCGATGCTCATGATGAGATTTGAGTCTCTATAGTTTCGAGCATGGTACTCCTCATGTGTAAAGGTAAAAGAAACCCCTTAAGTTAAGGGTATGCTTGATGAACCCCCTCACAACTAAGTTGATCTAATGTTGAGGACGAGAATAAGTGTGACCTAGCATGGTTTAGAAGGTGGTCCGCTTGTGCTTTAATAGCTTTCTAGGGTCAAGCATGCTCATATGGACGTAGACCCTAAACATAGGGACGGTTGTGACCTTATTATCAAGAGTTGTAGTTTCCTCCCATCTTGGGAGAGGGACCCTTTTGTAGGATGTATACAAGTTTTTTGGGTTTTGAGGTAACCTAAAGAGGTTGCATTGGATCTTGAGAAGCTAAGTGAAGAGTACATGGCATGAGAATGAATCTATAGACCCATAGATAACCATCTCTATGTGCATGTGGATGTGTTACCATGGAGGTAACCGGTATGGGGCTTAACCAAGGTAGGCAGGTTCCATGATCCCTATGAGAGGATGAAAGTTAGCCCATGAATGCAGGAAGAGAGATGATGAATGCTTGGGTAAGGTTCTAAGCTAGACATGTACTATAATGGAATCCTAAGTCTATCCTAGGGTCAGGTGGGGATAAGATCGATGGAAGTAGGATTTGCCTAATTCCCTAGTTGCACATGACCATACAGTTGGGAGGTAACAGCTATCATTGTCTGAGGGCCATGGGTTAGGAGATTGATCACCTCCATGAACTCATGGGACCCAAAGGGTAGATGAGTAGGGCACTCTCTGGAGGCATAAGGGAAAAGGGATGACCCTAAAAGTACCGGAACCCTATAGACCCAGAGGTGATGACCAAGGATTGCGTGTAAACCCCAGTAGGTTCGAGACCAGTTTACCATGAAGGCAATTTTTGATAACATGATGTTTGTGATGTGGAGACATGAGTTGCACGTTTCAACTAGATTTGAAGGTGTACTGGCAAGGTGGGATGTACCATCTCTACTCTTGGAATGGGAAGAACTCTGTATTTGGATGGCCGCCAAATGCTTATTTCTTTTTGTTATGGGAGTGAGAGATAGGACAGTATGCATGCCATACACCAAAGATAAAAGATGATGTGAGTTGGAAGGTTTCTACAAGGTATAAGGACAGAGATGATAGCATACCTTGGTGAGTGAATGATACATGGATGGTTTGCAAACAATAAAAGGAATAATGTAGTCATATTATAAGGATGCTTTGATCATGAACTATGAGTCATACAAGGTTGAATTCAAAAACTAAGAGGATGAACTCAGAGTTTCTCGATGAAGATAGGCTTAGATATGAGATGAGATAATAAGTAGAATACATGGAGGTGTGTGTCCTCAAGATTACCTAACACCTAAGGATAAGGAGTGGTAATGAATGCTCTGGTTGAGATAAAGCTGCCTAGTTTAGCTGGAAGCTAGAAGAAGTTGAGGTTGTTAGGCTAACCTTAAGTTGAGAAAAAGAGATAAGTTTGGCTAACACTCTGATATAACGAGATTTGTTGAACAAGATTAGTGGTTGTTTGGATAGCCAGCCTAGTCCTTGATGTGATAGAAGGATGGTTGTAGAACTCTGGATACACTTCTTTGGATAGGAAGGTAATAAAACCCTGATGAGAGTGGTTTAGTGTTTCTGAGGAATCAATCTTGAGGAATCATGATATATAGGAAATCATGATTTTAAGATCACCACACACCGTGAAACTACAAAGATAGTAAGTGATAGTAGCACTTTGGATGCTTAAAACAAAGTTGCATGTAGCATGTCGCCATGCAAGCTAGGAGGCGAAGGACGAACACCAGTAACCCAGTACATGGATATAAAGTATAAAGAGTTCCCGAGAGGGAATGGGAGTTCATCACAGTGGATGTTGTGAGTCTCCCCTGGACCAAGGAAGGTCAAGATGCAATATGGGTTATGGTAAATTGCCTTACCTAGATGACATGAGAAAGGAAGAGTATTGTCACGGGACAGATTTGGTTGAACTACTTAAGAGAGAAAGATGGTTCAACTACACCATGATGCAAGTTCAAAAGTTCTTGGGTATGACCAAGGTTCACTTCCACGAGGTGGAAGTGGATACATGAAGAACTCGATGATAGTACAGTTTATCACCCCGTACTAATGGAAAGTATGATCCAAACTAGAGGGTCTGATGAGAGCAAGTGTGCTTGTTCAAGGTGATACATAGAGACAGTTCTTAAGATGTGATGATAACCACCATATCCTATATCGGGATGAAAGAAGGAGGGTGTGTCGGTCACCACTTCATTAAGATGATGTTGGTGAGGGAGACCTCGCGAAGGTCAGAAAAGAACCACAGTGTGTGCATATGAAGTCGATTTAATCGTGCAATGGCTGAGAGAGAGCCCAGTGATGACATGAGTCACGAGCCGATGCAAAGCATACTGACATGGAGTTCACTATGGGAAAATATGTGATGTGAAAATCTGACCCCTCTAAGCTACAGCTGAGGAAGTTGAGTCCCCGATATATGTTTCCATTTGAGATGGATTGGTGGAGATGGTTGTGTTTAGCCTTGCCCCTCAGGATAACATGATGTGTAAGGTGTTCCATGAGTCTGATCTAGAGCACTATGTGAGGTACCCAAGCCATGTGTTGAGCCCTGAACCTATTTAGCTTTTGAGAGGATTAAATGTCCTGAGTCACCTATGAGGGTACGATATACCAAGGCCAATAAGATCTCAGATGGAAGAATATGAGATGATAAAGGTTCTTGGGAAGCACCATGGAAAGGGTAAGACCACATGGGAGCCATGATGGACATATGAAAGGCTTATCCTGATTTGTTTGTTTGCTTGTTGGAATTTTGAGGACAAAATTCTTATAAGAGGGGAAGGATGTTACAACCCCAATTTTTTTGGGTTCCTTTGCTGAGAAATGTAATTTCTCATATTAAAGATATTTGGAAAAATAATGATACGTTTTGTTTTGAGTGGATGGATTTCATTTACAATAGCCTTGATGATTGTGTTGTGGGCTTTATTGGCTATTGGGCCCAATAACAAGGAAATTCAATTAATTAATGAATAATTGAGTTTTTGAGAAAAGAAAGGTGTGGAAACCTCTAGAAGGCAAAAGAACTTAATCCAAAGGTGGATTTCGTGCCACATGGGTTCCTTGGGTTCCAAGGAGTCCAAAGTTGCAAAGAAAAGCAATAAGAAAAGAAACGATTCACTAAGTATTTCTTTATTAAGAAAGAAATTGAAAATAATGGTAAAAGGGGGAAAACAAGTGAAAAGAGGTATAATTGAGTTATCATTAGAGCATGTTTGGTTACCTGGATTTTGTCGTATTGGATTGTATTTTGGACTCCAGTTCAGCAAATTTTATGTTTGGTTTGCAGGATTGGAGAAATGAGGCTAATCCCGGGATTTTCAGACATAATAGGAATCCCGCATTTTGGTCTCCATCAAAATTCTCTCGAACGCCAAAATCCATCATGGACAAGATGGTAGACACGAAAAAAAATAAATCCCACACTTACAAAATCCAGCAAACCAAACATAAAATTTTACTTTGCGGGATTTTGGGAATGCAACATTTCAGTAATACAGGATGGACAGAATACAGGATTTCAGTAAATCCTGCTAACCAAACGTGGCCTCAGTGGAATTTCGTATTCCAAGGATTCCTAATGATAAAAGGAATACTAATGAGCAAAATAAAAGAGAAATAAATAGAAATCCTCAAAAAGAAATATTTTAATAAGAAATACACATGATAATGAAGAATAATGCATTTAGATGCATCTAGAAGGATAATGAGTATCCAATAAAAAGGATTTCGAAATAATAGAGTTTCTTGGGATCCAAGGAGTCCCAATGAAGAAAGAGGAAAGAGAAAATACTCATAACAGAAAATAAGAAGGTAATGTGAGTATATAATTAATGTATTATGTGGTATTGCTAAAAAGGAAGTACTTTCTATTAAATAAAAAAAATAGAATTTCGTGCCAATACATAAAAGGCAAGTACAAGGAAGATAAGGGTGGTAATTTTTGAAATCCTAATAATTAAAGAAAAAGAAATATCAAAGGGATGAGGGAGAGAGAGAAGTTTTGCTTCTTAGTTAAGGGAAGATATTTCCTATTAGGAAAGGGACATGTTCCCTCTTATATGCACACCTTGGGGTGCAAAAACCCTCCCCTATATAAGGGGTAGAGCTCAGGGACGAGTTCTGAAGAATTTCATGTATCCCTTCTCTTCTTCTTGTTCCTTTCCCTACAAACCCTAACTATGAGGGACGGCATGAACCTGAAGCCTGGGGCGGCAAGATGGGGTTTTGAGGGGGAGCCTGAAGCTCCACAGAACCAAGGATTGATCCGCCATCAAGGGAAAGACCTGACTCGCGCATAGCTGCAAATTCATGGCAGCAGCAGCAGCCACACATAACGGTTGAAGTTCTTGCGTTGGCCAACTAAATCACGACCTGGGTGGTGCCCTAGTTGCGTCGGAGGTCAAGGGAGCCAGGTGGCCATCAGCGGCGGTCCGCGCACCCTAGGATGGAGGAGGGGACACCCGCATCTGAGCTGCAGGTCGGCGCAACCTGCGTTTCGCGAGGTTGAAGACAACCAGATCAAAGTTGGACAAGATTTCCCTTCCGCGGGTTGAAGAGGTTGCAACTTAAGCAAGGGCAGTTTTGTCTTTGCGTTATATTTTGCAAACCAACGAGCAAGTGCATGGGGCCAAGGCGACGTGGCTACTTCTAATTGGCTCAAGTAAGTGTATTAATGCAAAAATCATAACTCCTAATTGGTAGCTCCGATGAGAACATATAATACATGAATTTGCTCCAAAAAATGAGAGGAATCCATTAAAAATATAATTGAAGCCTGATTCCTTTTTCAATTCGAAAAGTAATGGAAGATATCCACTTTAATGTGTTAATGTTTAAGGAACCCTATTTTGAGATGAATAATATATTTATAAGGGTTTAATGGATGATTAGAGTTGGTATTGACATGTTAATGATGAAAGGGCACATTAGGAATGAAAAGGATGAACTTTGCATGTAATTAGTTTAATTTAGAGTTTCATGCGCATGTATATACTTTAATGGGCCTTGTAACCCTAATGTTGGCAATTAGGACTACTAATGGCTTTAATTATTTGATTTCATGTATAGAACTGAGTTTTCATGGTTATAAACTATTTTGAGCATTAAAGTTCTTAATTTGTGAATAAATACCCTAAATGTAGTAATTAGGGTTTTCTCATGAATAAAAGGTGGAATTAATGGCAAATCGAGTTCAGATGTGAATTGAATCATAATGAACTATGAATTGATGATAAATGAGCATAATGATCTTGTTATATATTCAAAGGATGAAAATTGTAGCTTTAATATAAAAGAGGCTTAATGGACTTATATAATGGTTAATTATGCCTTAAAACTGAAACTGAGGATTAGATGTTGAGATAATTAGGATTTGTGATCAATTGTGTTAAATTAGAGTTTAAAATAGTAAAAGATGAAGGGAAACCCTAATTGCAATGGAAACCCTAAAAGTGGACTAGAAACCCTAGGAAGCGAGCTAGATTTGATAGATCTTAATGACATGAGAAATAAAAGGAAATTGTATAATTGTTTCAGGATCTTATTGAATGCTTGCTTGCCTATTGGTTGATTGGATTATTTCTATCTCACATCAAATTGACAGGTATGTGGTTATGCCTATGAATATCCCGAATTAGTTTCTCGAGGATTTTCAAGGTTTTATCGATGACTTGAATTAAACTGTTGGTTGCATTTAATTCATGCAAATTATAATGTGAATATGACTGTCACATAAGATAAGTACCTACTAGCTCAGATCCCAGTCCCCTTTGTAGCTTTATAGATTGACCTAGTAAATGGCTACCAATGGGGTAGGTCCATCAGGTCATTGAATGACTTAGTAAATGGCTACCAATGGGGTAGGACCATCAAGTCATCATGAGTCAGGGATTGGGATACCTTTGGGTAGGGCCATGCGACTCCATAACCCTAGGAATTGGCTACCTGTGTGGTAGGGCCATGGGGGTAAGGATCTACCATATGAGAGAGGTAGTATCCATGTCCACTACAGGGACAGTACAGAGATAGGGGATAGGCAAGGATTGAGTAGTATTGCTTAAAACGTAATCTTGGAAGTTAAATGATATTTGGTTGATTACATTGTTAACATAGTTGCACAATTATTGTTTCCCCCACAAACCAGCTTCTTGTTGACCGACGTTTTATTTGTCGGCGTTTTAGGTACAAATGAAAAGAACAAACAGTAAAGTGGCATATGTGGAACTAAATGAGAAATAACATACACAGGAGAATTAGTTATATTAATATCTTCATGGGTAGAAGTTTAGAAATCCCAGCTTTTAAAAAGGTAAGCAAAGTTTTAATTTTCTACCAGATTTCAGTTTAGTTAGTAGAATTTTATAATTATTATTGATTATTTGTCGAACCTTTGATCCGGGTTATTAGATAACGGCTCTGATCTCTTGGTTCTCCTTAAGTGGGGGTTACCGGGAGACGGGGTCGTTACATACTATGTATTGTGGTAATTGGATATGTATATGTATCTATAAAACCAAATCCCTCATTGAATATTAAAGTTTTAGATGCCTTCCAAATGTGACACACGTGTAAAGCTTGATCGGCCAAGTGTGGGCACACCCTAGTGTGGTGCACTGTCTATCTCGTGGAAGTGTGAAGGATGAATATGTGGGTCTTCCTAGTAGGGTGCATATTCATCGTGTTGGCTTTGGTTCGGACTTAACAAGGTGACCTAGATAGGATCTAGAACCTTGAGGCATGGAGGTGATCATGGCAAGGAGTAGCATATGACATCTTTCAAGAGTTGCATATGATGCAATTGGCAAGATTTGCCTACCTGGAAGATCTAACTTGTGGGTGATAGCCCTAGCTGGTCCATGACTCAAAGGATTTCAAGATCTTGACCCACTAGAAGATTGTACGCTGCAATCTTCTAAATTGATGGTGAGGGCTATCAATTTGAACAAAAATAGTGGGAGCGATAATTAATTAAAGTCCTAATTATATCGTAAAACCTTTTCAAATCATTCAAGTCAAAAAGGAGTTTTTGGACTAAATTGCATATATTTCCTTTTGTATAATAAATGGTTAATTAACAATAATCACTTTATTTACGATCGGTCCTTAAGATGGACAAATTAAATGGGAATAATTCCACGACTGGTTAGGATGTTGAGAAGTGTTCTCAATCAAAGAGCGAAAGCTCTAAGTCCTAGTTATACCAGAATCAGATGAACTCGTTCCCACCACACTGATGGCTTAAAGGATGCTTATGGAAGCATACCGAAGATGCCATTGATGTGGAGTGCGTAATGTTGTGTTCTCTGAACTATGAGTTGTAGAGACTACATGAGAAATATTATGTCTCCAGGACATTGTCCTAGTATATCATGACAGAAGGAGATCCAGTAAGGTATTCACACACTCAATGTGATTGGGTATGTGGAAAAACCTGACTAAGAAGGATTTCCTCTGAGCCAAGAGTTGTCTATTGGTATGATACTACAAATGTTGCAAGAATCATACAGTTCATGATGAATTATGACATGAACACCTTTGACAAGCATTGACAAAGTTGTTGGACATGTTGAGGACAGTAGAGGCAAAGATGAAGAAAGACAAAACCCTAATCTTTGATCGATGAGGGGTAAGTCTTAAAGGCAAGGACAAGGGCAAAATAAAGAAGTGTTCTGATGCTAGCCAGCAATCCAAGCCGTCTTCAGCCTCAAGGCACAAATGAAGAAGGACAAGCCCAAATCTATCTAAGGGCAAGGGAAAGGGCAAAGCTAAGAAGGGTTCTGATGCTAGCCAGTAGCCCAAGTTGTCTTCAGCCTCAAGGCACATGGGAGGGTGAACAAGGGAATTGTCCTCTATATCTGGAAGAACAAAAGAAGGAGGAGGGGATGGATATCTCCACCTAAGGTATCATGAAATGGACCGCTTCTGAGGTATATGATACCAAGATATGGATCTGTTATATATGATATGCAAGATCCACAAAGAAGTGATGGCCTTTGTGAAAGGACCAAGAAAGGAGTACCCATCATTGGAGCAAGTGTTTCTGTCATAGATAGGAGTACCTTTTAGTTTATTTCAGCCTAAAGGGCACGAAATAGAGTTGAGAACTGCTATTTCAATTTGCCAATAAAAACACTTTATTGTTGCATCTTGTTGTGACAAGGATGGCTATCAATATAGTTGATGTTTCAATTTCAAAGATATGATCTTTGTGGAAATGCCTTATTTATCTTGTGTTACTTGGAAAGCATAAGATAAAATGATACCTAAAAGTTGTTTATAACTCAAACAATCAAATTAGCATAAATCATGAGAAATTCATATCTAGTTTCCATATGATGGATAAATCTAGACTCCTTTGGTTAGAGAACCAGTAAGAGACATGAATCTCTTAGACATGATTAATCAATCTTCACTAGTGGTAGTGGGAGAATGATTATCCTGTTAGGTATAATACATGTGATGTATTTACATACCTATTAGAGTTAATGCTAGTACTTCAAACAATGTTTAGAGAAATATCAATATGAATATCTTGAAGTGTTCAAGAATATCATAGATAAAGTATGAATTTGGTAAAGTGTTAATTCTTGATGAGATCAATGAATGAAATACTTGAACCAAATGTTTGAGATCCTTATGAGTGATTATGATAGTGTATCATAGTAAACTCATGATTAAGGCATGGTGATGTCTAAATCAAAAGGAGTCATACTCTAAGGAGTTAGAGGATGATTATCAAAAACTAATTTCTTCTTAAATAAAGAATACCCTACACTAATAAAGGATGTTAAGAATCACAAAGTGTTGTGAGTTCTCAAATTCCTTAATAGATACACCTCAAATATCTATATGATGAGTTGGTCATATGATGAGTCAACAATCTAGATGATATTGAGGAACCGGATTTTGAGTTATGGTTTATGACCATTACATCCTAAATGACTTCCATGTGAACCACAAGGCATGACCTTGATGGTAGCACCCATTGGGATGAAATCCATAAGTGTGAATGAGTCTTAAGCGTTAAGACACATGGCATACGGATACTAAAACTGCATTCCTATGAGGAATAAAATAAGGATGTGTACATGACACAACCTATAAGGTTTATGAATCCATTAATGCAAATGAAGTCTATAAGTTACAATGGAATAATCAATGTGATTGATTAAGTACAAGCAACTCAGAGTTGGATCTTTACTTTGATGATATAGTCAAAGGGTTTGACTGATATGTCAAAGATAAAGAAGGGATATGTGATTTAGTGGGAGCATATTCACATTCCACATGTTGATGTGAAATGAGATGTTCTAAGAATGGAATTCTTTGTGGAAATTATCTTTAAGGAAGATAGAGACGTTTCCTATATGGTAGGAATAGAGATCTATAGAGATAGTTCTCGAAAGCCTCTTGACCTGAAAAGAGAGAGCATACATTGGCAATCTATATTGAAGGGTTTAGAATGCACAAATTCAGTGGGAGAAAACTTGTCCATGTGACATGGAGTTGGTATCCCAAGGCCAAGTGTCCAATTCTTATGAATAATGGGAACACTAAGAATATATTTGGATCTATCATGTATGTAATCATCCCATTATCTTGCATGTATAGGACATAGCAAGAATAAAATGCATTCGTCATCTTGTATGTAGGACATGACAATATGATGTGCTCATCCTGATAACTCGTATGTAGGACATGATGAGTAGATGTCTGTCTAGTTCCAGTAAGGGTTACTGGAATACCATAAGAACTTGATAAGTACTTGAGAGTACTAGTTCTATGGAAATAAGGAAGGGTTCACTATAAAAAGTTACACTGGTACGAGCTTCTGAAAAGGACAGAAAATTAATCGCAATATATATATGAGATATATAAAAGTGAATGTTTGTTGATAAATGGAAACGTTCCATTAAAGTCGTTTAAAGGAAAAGTTGAGTATCTGTGTGTTAGATAACATTAGTGGATACTATATGGATCTGGAAGTTCATAGAGATGAACTTATAGATATTCCAATCTTTGATGACAAGTAAAGAGTACTTGGTTATGCAATGTGGCTAAAGGTTAGTAAAGGAATACTAGATTGCATATTACACCAACTCCATCTCATACATGTGACGTACAACGAAGAGATGAGAGACATGCAATTAATATCGACTTTGGCAAGGTGTTGCCATAACTCATTATGTTAGCACTAGAGCACAGTAACATGTGGGACATGTTTGAAGATCACTATGAATATGATTCAAGGGTGATTGTCTCATAGTGCAAGTAGGAGTCTGTTGGTATATATATGCCCTGAGAGCCAATCATGGGATGATTGGTGGGATACATTAAGATTGATTTGATAAAGATCAAATGCAAGCTTCTAATTCTTTCTGGTTTAGTCATATGAGATAATGATAGAACAGATTGAATGTCTAGAGAATGACAATACTCAATGACGCATGCTTTCAGGTTGAGGACCTGAACAATGAGATCATATGGATGTTAAGAGTTTGTACATTCTTATTATGTCCCTAGTCGGATGTCAATGTGGAAGGTAGATAGACAGCAATGACACATAAGACTAGATTGTGGTGTTGGTTGATGATAGAATCTCATTAGTCGTGATATTGAGATATCAAACCAAACACATAGGTACTTGTTAGAGAACATGTGTACTGGACAGACCCACCGTGAGTTTGACACATGGAACCATTACATGGTAGTCACAGTCAGTTCTCACAGTAACGGTGGTGAGTGTGATTCTTTGACCTGAAATCACTACACTCAACACATGTCGTTGGGTACACTTTGACATCATAAAACACAGTCCTAAAACATGGGTTGTTATAAAGGTGATGATTGGGTGGCTTTGACACATGGGGATTTTAAGGGGTGAGTGATAGATATGGGATTTGTCCCTCCTGAGGGAGTTTGATATCCATGGCCACTTGATGAGTATGATTGAGATAGGCATGCGCACGCATGTGTGAATCAGTATGTGATATTGATGGCATACATATATCCTCCAATCTACTCTAAGATCAAGAAAGTGAATGAACGTTGACAGGATGATTGTTCCATGCCTTGAGTTCATTCGGGATATCAGCGACAAAGGAATTATACATTAACTGTAACACCATTCACGGATTGTAGAATTGAAAGTTGTTCTCGAACTTTCTATTTCACTTGGGTCGCACTGATGTGTGACTAGGCACTGCTCTTTGCTTGTGAAGTCATAAGTGTTATGGACTTTCACTGCCAACGTGAAATGGGCCTACAGGGTCACACACATAGGATTTAACCTGGAAAAGGAGTTTATCCACAAATGATGTTTAGATTGATTACTAAAGGAGTTTAGTAGTTCAATCAAATACTTAATTAATTGATAGCTCAGTATCATAGTGTTCAAGGTGTTGGACCGATTGATTAGAGTATCAGATTGATTGAAACTACAACTTACTAATTTTGCACAGTCTGCACTCCCAACCGATCAGCTCATGTGATGAACCGATTGGCTCATGTTGGTGAACAGATCGGCTCATGTGATGAACCGATCGGCTCAGGTCAAGTTGAGACAACCGATTCAAGGGTTGAACCGATCGGCTCAACTGGTCCAACCGAGCAAGTTGGAAAAGTCAGGTTGGTAAGAAATTTCTCTTTATTTCATTTGTCCAATTTGATTGGAATAATGATTGGTATTTGGATCAATTCGAAACAAAAGAGGAAAAGTCAATCGAGAACTGATCAGGACCACGAACCGATCGGCTCATGCTTGCACCGATCGTCTCAGGTGTCCCAACCGATCAGTTTAGGTGTGAACCGATTGGCTCAGGTCCCCAATCGACCGTTTCATACTTAAAATGATCGGTTCAGCTGGCGCAGTTGGTTGTTTTGTGGAAAATCTCAAATCCATTCTACTCCTGCTTTAATCTCGCATTGCTCGGGGTAGAGAACCATGTCCCATGACCCTCCTATATATAGAGGTATTGGGGGCTTCTCGAAGTACAAATCATAACACCATTTGCTCTGCAAAGTTGTCGTTCTTTCTAGTTGTGGTAACCAAGAGAGCCCGAGCAAGTGCTACCCGATAAGGGAGGCACATCGAGGGAAAGATAACTGTAGAAAGGCAACTGGTTGTAGGAGAGTGTGTCGGTGACTAGTATGCTGACAGGAGGGTGCGACTCCTTCCGATTCCTTGTGGGACAAGGAGATTGGAGTTCCAGGCGGTCCGTGTGGAATACTTCAGAGGTGGGAGACTTCTGCCGCTCATAGGACAGTTGTCAATCCCGACAGTCCCGGTGAGACCAGGAGCTGCACAGACACCGTCCAAGACCGGAAGTGAAGATCGCGCAAGCTGCGAGGTAACATCACCGAGTAAGCCTTGGGACAAGGTATGTCTCTACAAACCATCTTTCCTATTGTATAGACGTTGACGTGATTCCTTTATTCTGGATTTGGGAGAATAAAATTTTTATTTACGCTGTCTTCTCTGTCTCCATTAAAACCCAACATTTTGTAGACATGGATTCGACAAATAGTGGTAGATGGGTAGTCTTCCACAAAGTCCCATAGAGAAAAAGGAACGCTGCATACTAAATATGCTATCTACAACTGCTCGTAAGCTAGTGGCACATATGCAAGCACAAGCAACGAAAGAAAAGAGAGTGAATGTGTGAGATATATTTCACTTCACCTACAATTACTACCATACCAATGGCACACAATGAATAAATTCTACACAACAAATACTCGGAATCAAAAAGGGACATAGAATTAGAAGCAAGACAAAATCGTGAAAGACTTATAGTAAAATAGCTCATTACAACAAAGCTTCTGATTTTTAACAAGACCCTCCATTCAGTACTCCTCTACTTAGAAGTACATGTACATGTACAAGAAAGTACAAAAATTGAGTATAGATGAATCACAATTAAATCACCCACAAAGCAACTCTTATAAAAACTATGATAGAAATTACCAAACAACTTAAGCTAATGTAAATATGTGATGAACATTTCCACTCCAGTTGTATAAAATGGAAGGAGATTCTAAATTGGAATTAATTAAAGGGGAAAGGTTGTATGCATACAATCAAGAATCATAAAGATGAGAAGAAAGTAACATATCAAATAAAAATGATAAACAAGAGAAGGGGAGACACTGACCATATGATACTTGGTTCTGAAAGTCGATCTGCAGTAGGATAGATTGTCATAGGATGTCATCATTGTGGTGATAGTCTGCTTCCAATAATATGTTGTCACACTGAAGACAAAGAAAGGAGGGTTATATGAAGAGAAAAGAATGAAGGAGAAGAAAATTGCCAAATGGTGGAGTGAGGGAGACATGGAAAGAGAGAGAAGATGGTGGAAATGATGAGGGAATTGTAGCCATTAGTTAAAAGAACCATGCACGATATGTCAGACTGTAAGTAACCGATCCTAATGTTGAACCTAGTGAAATCATTCATGGTTTTTTAAATACCGTAGGCAGCTAATGTGAAGGGATACGAAAGTAGTTGAGAGCACGGTTTTCCATGATATTGTGAACCATACCCCCTTTTGTAAGTAGGTGAGATCACAAATTGAAATTAATATACCTTTATACCTCGATGTCGTGAACGCTTTACACTGGATTCTCAATTTGTACCTCTCTGCTTGACTGTAGCATGTTTCTTCAGCTTGTAAGGAGAGAAGAAGCATATAGTAACGTTCCAATAGCAACTAAAGAAGCAACCGACTTGACCCATTGTGTTGATGTAGTTCAACAGTAGTCCACCAGTTGTTGATGAAAGGAGACACAACGACAACGATAGCCTGGTGTTGAGGGGGTTTATACGACCAAGAGGAAGCATGTAGTTGTGTTTGTCTTTTTAGAAACTGCCTGGATAAAGAGGGCATCGTGGGCTTGTAGTTTGTTTGTGTTTCGATGACTAGGTGATAAAATGGTGGCATGCAGTTGCTTGTTTAGCGGTAATGTTGTTAGTAGATATTTTCTGAAAACAAATAAATTCAACAAAAGAAATCGTGAAACAAGGAGAGTAAATAGAGAGTTCACCGCGGAGCAGTGTTTTGAAATCCAGCCACACTATTTGTAACATCCCTAATTTTCAAGAGTAAAATAAAACATTTTATGTAGTTTTCTTTAAATAATATTTTGTTAAGATCCTTAATGCAATTTGCCCAAATTAGTTTTATTTCTAGGATTTTAATACAAAGATAAATAATAAAGGGCTCCAAATAAGTTTCTCCTTTATTTTAAATGTGTTGTAGATAATTGTGTAATAATGGTAATATGTTTATCCTGGTTTCTTTTTATTAAATAAGTCAAAAAGGAATGAAAGAGAAAGAGAAAGAGAAAGAGAAAGAAGCAAGAAATTCGAAATTTAAACCACATGGACAACAAGTATGCCTTTCCTTTTTTTATATATATTTCAAAATAAAACCCCTAACGTTCATTTTCTCTCTCTCCTCCAAATAAAGTACACAAGAAAGCAATAAAGAGGTGTGGAACGATTTTGAAATAAGCAATTATTGTTTATCTCGTAATTTGGAGCAAGAAATCACCAAGGAAACCTTTATATTAATTATTTAATTAGTTTGTACACTTAAATTAAGATAAGGAACAAAAATAGAAAATGTGGACCAAACGTTGAGAAAACCTAAATCTAATTGGCTAGGAATATTCTAAACCCTTTGATTAGTCAATGGTCCAAATTTGGACTCATTTAGAGCTTGTTTGACCCTCCAATTAAATTAGGAAAGGTTTGATTATAGTTTGAATTGGATTTGTATTTAATGTCGTTGATTTTTGCCTAAAGTCTGGGATTTTATTGTTGTCACGCGTTACCTTCATTTGCGCACACACGCCAGCCGTCGATCCACGATCTAACGACAACCGCCTCATCTCCTACCTCCGTAATATCCGCGGGTCAGGGCTGTTTCACATGTCGTCTCTCGCCAATCCCGTTCTCCTTCATCTCACGACGGTTTCACAAAGTTCCTTCGCCAACGCCTTCGCCTCACCTTCCCAGACCCAACGAGCCCTAGAACTCCCCCTCTCGTTCTCATTTAAGGAAACGCCCATTAGGGCTTGGACGGTCCTCTCCGCCGAAAAACGCAGCCGCCACCCTAGCCTCCTCCACTGCTCGATCAGGCGCTCTAAAGCACCGTCGGCCTCCTCCTTTCCCTCCTACACCTTCAATTACATCTCCAAAGCCCCGAGGTTCCCCGACCTACTCGAGTTACCTTCTCTGACAAACGTGAGTCCGCCTGACCTCCTCGGACTACCGCAGATCAATCGAGTGTGCGGTGAGCATCCTCGACCTCTGTACTTACTTTCTGTATCGTTGTTTTGACTCGCCGTGCCCTGGATCGCTGTACCCTGTAGGGACGTTTTCCCCTCCCTCGCCGGAGCATACCTCCAAGGCGCGTCAGTGGGTCTCCGACCCTGGTACCACTTCCGTCCGTCTCGCCCCGCCTCCTAGGATGATTCTCGACTACTTTTGGGTGCCTTTCCTCCTTCTGTACCCCAGTTTTCAGTCTCCGACCCCTTCCCCTGTTCTTCGCTCCCGGCGATCCCCAGTGGGTTCCGGGGTCAATTCTTTGGGCCTTGGCTGCCCACTTATTTTTCTCTAACTATGTCGTAACCTCGCGGTCACGTTTTACTTCTCTGTTTATCGATCGACCCCTATAGTGGTGATCTTGAATGATTGGACGTGGAAGCAGTGATTTCCGGCGACCTTCCTTTGGAGCTTCAATGCTCGTCTGAGTTGGGATCGAGCTCAATGGGTTTGCCTTGAGATGAGGGATTCGCCCAGTGCCTCTGGTTTCCACAGAAGAGCGCCCTCCTTGGTCTATGATCGGAGATTCCATCTCCTGTCCAGGCGCTCGACGCCATGTCCAAGGGGGCGGGGTGGAAGATGTTTGGTCAGTAAATGACCGTAATGCCCCCCTCCATGTGAAACTATGTATTTCAGTCGCAAGGGTACTTCCGGGTTTTCAAGATTTTAGCTTTTGTTGACCGCTTATCCACCTGGGTGAGACCCGCGCCTATGTGGCGGGCTCTCATTGGCCCATGTGGCATATCTCTAATTTCTGATTGGTGTATTTTCATTAATTCATAGTAAATCGCTCGATGCTCAGAAAAATGAGCAAAAATATGTTTTGGGAAGGATTTTTTGAGAGGAATCCGAATGTGTAGTTTTTTTAGTCTGATTTTGAATCGCCAAACCTTGATTTTTGTAGAAGTGAATTTAGGGTTTAAGATTGTGAATAAAATATATTTTGATGTGACATATGTTTGGAACATGACAATTAGGGTTCGTTAGACCCACAGAGTGGTTAGGACTCACTCAACCTAGAAAGAGAGAGAGTTCACTCTCCAAGTGAAAAAGTAAGTGGTCCGTGCAATTGAACATAGTTAATTTGTTTGATTTAAAAGTATGCATGTATGAATTGCAATGAATGCCATGTTTATGTTATTTACTGTTTCTAATTGTTAAAGTCAGTAAGATTAATATAGTTTGAGTTGCTTATGAGGTATGCTATCACCTTCATGAACTTTAGTGATAATAGTTACCAATAAAGTTTAAAGTAAAGATAAGAGCATTAAGAGAAAGAGAATGATAAAATGAAGCTTATATAAGTACCTCATAAGAGAAGAGGCACTTCGGTGCATAAGAGAAGAGGCACTTCGGTGCAACCTAAGAGGCACTTCGGTGCATAAGAGAAGAGACACATTTGTGCAACCCGAGGTTACTTATATAGGTTAAGATAAAAGAAATTGATATAAAAGAAAATGCATGTCTTTTCAATGTTCAATGTTTAATGCTAATGCTTATTTTCAGTTTTCCAAGTTTCTTATATTATAACATGTTCAATCCACTTACCATTTGTTTGATGCATGGCTGGGGGCGTGATGCCCACAGGTTGGAAGTTAGCTAAGGAGGGAAGTCTACCTAAGGAGGAAACCCTAGCTCAGGGACCTGTAAGGAGAAGAGCTTTGGTGGGGTGCCAACCATACCTAGTTTATAGACCTTTTTCCTGTTGCCATGATTATGTACATGTAACTATTGTTAAAGTTTGAGAATGAGAAATTGTAATCTTAATCCTGTGATGGTTTATTTAAACTCTATTTTGTGCAACGAATATCATGCTTGTGACGATCCCTCCCTGAATTGTCAAGTACCCCACATTATGGATAATGTTGGGGATTAGGCTGTGCTTCCGCTGGTTATGTATGTAACCCTAGGGAGGGGTGTTACACTATTGGTCATCATTTTTTAGGAAAAAATAATGGCACACTTGTAATTAGTACTACAAACTCCCTCTTTTATAGTAGTAGTAGTAGTAGTAGTAGTAGTAGCATTGTGTGTGTCTCTCTCTCTCTATATATATATAAAGAGTAGATCTTTTTTATTTACAAAACTGCCACTAACCAATGAAATCACACTATTTTCAAAATCCTCTCCTCTCCTTTATTCTTTCTCTTCTCTCTTTTTTTTGGAATTTTCTTACTTTTTATTCTTCGTTGAACTTCAAATGTTAGTTAGAGACTCACTCTGACGCACCTCCATTGTCCACTTTCTTTTACGCTCACGTTATCGTACTTACATTCTCTCTTTCTCCTCATCCATTACTCCTTAATTCAACTCCTATTCTCTCTCCCATCTCTCTGTTTTCCATTATCAGTAACGTCTACAATAAATTGTTCAATAACTACACCAACCAAGCGTAACTAGACTGACAGTTATTATTTTTTTACAATGCAATAAAAGATTTTTCTTCTTTTTTCTTTGATAAATAGACTTCAATTTATGTGGCGGTTGCTAAAAAATGGTGGATCACACGAATATGCGACCTTTAAAAGTTGTGAAGAAACGTGTCACTTTTTTTCATTTTCTCTCCACGTTCTTTCTCCCTCACGACATTTATCTTCTCTTCCGTAACTGCCTCATCGCAGGTTTATATTCAAACTCTTCCACACACTTTCATTGCCCTCCACGTATTCCTCTAACCCAATTCTGTAATTTAAAAAGTTACTTTCAAGTTTCAACTCTCTTCTCCCAAAAATCTCCCTCTGATTGGAAACCGTTTTCAACTTTAATCCTCCTAATTATTTGTCCAAGTAAAACACATCCACAACCACCTCTCGGAATAGATATAACTGCATCCTAAACTAAAGGATTTCGAAAGGTAACGAAGCTACCGTAAATCATCAAAGCAGTCAGTTCACTTTCTCCGTTTTTATCGTCCCTTGTTAGCCACTTTCATAACCAATTGGCTCACCCACTTCCTCCATCTTTGTCGTCCCTTGATGACAACTTCCGAATACTCTCTCCCACTTGCGACAACGCACACTATACCAAACATTAATAATTCACTCTCCGCTAAAATGTTTCAACAAGTTTAATTCGCTTTTCACATTGTTACTATTATTTTCACGATGTGCTCTCTGTTTCTAACTTTTTTAATTAAGTAAAGAATTAACGGGTTGTAATCAACTTACAAATATCTTAGAAACGAAGACCTCGTCGATTTATTTTCCTTTCAGTTATAAACTACGTTTCTTCCCTTCCCACACCCCACGTATTCCACAATCAATGCCCCTTTTCCGCCCCCACACTCTTCCTCTTACGCATACCAAGTTCAAATCAGAAATTCCAATGTTTTTTAACGTAAAATCCTCCTCAACTCTGTATTTCTCTCCAAACATTTATTCGTGTTTTTTCTGACTCTTTGTTAAGTCCTTCCTATATAACTGACATTAGTTTCTTTCTTTCTCCACTATTTTTGACATCCCCGTTGTCTTCTGTACCGGATACAGTAAGCAATTACATCATCCATTGGGCACTATCATCTGGGTTCTCATCTCCTTAGTCCCAGCCACAACCAAGCAGTTGACGTTGCTCCTTCATCTCTTTTCAAATGTTGACCAACCTCTGGCGCTCATGAAGTAGCAATAGCAACGGAGGCAATACAACCAACCAGGTATTGTCGTTGCCTATTTCGTCATCGTCTCGACCCAAAAAGTAAGTGGTAGGGGATGTCGTCAATGATTGCCATTACAATGCGAAGTATGTATACATGTAGTCACTAATCATGATTGTTTTGATATAATATGAAGCATTATTATTTTCAATTTTATCTTGCCGGTCTATTGATAATCCAGTCCATGATTCAATGCATTTTTCTCTTTCAATGTCTAAGCAAACATAGGGCTATAAATGTGAATTACTTCTTCTGGCTATACATTCAGTCGCTCCAACTCATAAGGGCAATATGAAGGAGTTCATCGGGACTGCCAATACATAGATATTCATCAAGGATGCCTTCCGCCACCACCACTTACTTTGTCTAAGTTTTCTTTGTAGCGGCAGGACACGGATGAAGAGTCAGTTGGTTGAGAGGGCGTTCATTGCAGGAGCACGTATAGAGAGTCTGTTTGTTGGGAGGGTGCCTACCTTTAGCATCTTTGTTTCCAGTCTGCTATGTGAAGACATCTCTCCCGTTGACAACCTATCAATCACTCGCCACTGGTGCATGCAATAATTTCTGCATGCATTGCTGTCATCATGGTTTGCTCGAATTGTTTTTGCCCTTTTAATTCTGGGTGCAACTTATGGCCCTCCATATCTTAGTTTGCCTTTAACTCATGTTGGCGTCCTTGATTAAACTCCCTTTTACCTAAACTAAATATGATCTCTATTTGGCTATGGGCTAAGGTAAAGCGTGTTGGTCCACTGCTCAGATCTTACCACTGTGTTTTGTTTTGATTATATGCGAGAAACGAAAATCATGATGATGGGACTAAGGAGATGGGAACCCAGATGATAGTACCCAATGGCTGTTGTAATTGCTTACTGGATGTCAAGAATAGTGGAGAAGGAAAGAAACCAATGTCAGTTATATAGGAAGGACTTAACAAAGAGTCAGAAAAAACACGAATAAATGGTTGGAGAGAAATACAGAGTTGAGGAGGATCTTACGTTCAAAAACATTGGGATTTCCGGTTTGAACTTCGTATGCGTAAGAGGAAGAGTGTGGAGCGGAAAGGCGCCATTGAATAAAATCTGGATCATTATACATGTTTGTTGTGGTCTAGCTATAAAACAAAAAATAGGAGTTGTAATGTTTGGTTCCATTGTGTCTTATTCCGATAATTTCATTGATTTCAACCTCAAAAGGGAGGCATCTCTTGAATTTTCATTTTCCCTTTCAATGAGAGCACAGTGCAGCTAACAAACTGTATAACCTTTGTTTAAATTTAAGTAAGATGTACAACAATTCTTACAAATTTAGTTTTTCCGAAATGACTTCATTGTTGTATATTTTAAAATAATTATAACAAGATGGCCACATAAACCTAAAACAAATTAATAGTCCCATAGTGGCTAATGCATCAATAAAATGAAAGAGAAAAAAGAAATGAAGTAATATGCATATGACAAGGAATTGGCAGCATAATAATTTAGTGACGACTTATTTCAAATCCTTCGACCAATAATGTTCTCGATGACATACCTCGGAATGTATTGAAACGGATGTTCAATCCTCTCCTCGCGATTAGACATGAAACTATTTTACCAAAATAATAAAAAATATCAGATAGGAAACTACCTAAAATAAATTAAAACTACAACATTGTTTTATACAACAATGAAAGAGAAATATTTACGTGTGATTATTGATATCCGCCATAAGTTACATTTGACAACCAAAAATTGTAATTAGAAACTAATATATGATACTCAAAGTAGAAAAATGAGCACGATTTCAAAGCTAAACAAATAATATAACAAGATTTATCTTCAAAAGATGCTTTTAAACATAGATAATGTTTATCTAGGGAAAAAAACATGCTTTATTCTTATTACTATTTGTGTATAAAGAATATATTTATAAGATATGAATCATGCATTGCATATTATTGCACATTTCAAGTTTCAAGAAATGGGAAGTAATGATAACATCCTCTTTTAATTTTTTTGAATTTACATCAATAGATTACATTTAATTAATTAATGAAGGAAGGTGGAAAATGATTTACTTTTTGATATTAGAATAAAGATAAGCAATGAATTAATGTGTAAAATCTTTCTGAAAACTTTATATAGGCATGCCATTAGATTTTCTATTTATATCAAAACAATGTTTGGAAAATTACATGAATGATTCGCAACTCTGATACTTCCATATATTCATGAGTTTTGTAACAAAAAATATAAATTTCATAATTCAATAAGACATCTGATTGCATATGTGTAGTGCCTCGTGTTGATCATATTATGCAATAAAATCTACAACCTCATCGAATCTCCTCATATTTGTTCTAAATTTTCTCTCCTACCAAAATTGTTTTTCCAACTCTAAAATATTTTCCTCTATACTTTTTCCAACAACCTCTTTATGTTTGTGCCCTCTATTTTGTCTTCCTTAAATATCAATCAATCGCCAATGATAAATTTATCATCCTCTCACCTTTATTGTTATACTTTTAACAATTACTTGTAATCCCTAAGACATGTCACTCTCACCAAATTAATGATAGATATATTTTGTCTTCTATCTCTCCCGTCTAATACTATACCATTCATTCTAACTCCCCACCATCCCGTCTCCTAGACTACCCTTGATTCATCCCCAATGGCGTTCTTCTTATTATCATAACTTATTTATATTGTGTACTATTGTGTTTCATCACGCCTTTACAAAACAAATTAGCTATATTTAACTGAAGAAAAGTCATTTTATTAAGAGATCAATAAATCAAATATTATTTTGCATTCTATCCTCTATAAAGATTGATATTATATTAGAATTATTGTTTGGTCACTTCGAATCACATAAGATAAATG